>PVHP010009730.1:0-49624 GCA_004024765.1 Zapus hudsonius | reverse complement strand
CTGCCTCATCCTGAGTCCACGCTGTCCTTTCTCTGCCTCATCCTGAGTCCACGCTGTCCTTTCTCTGCCTCATCCTGAGTCCACGCTGTCCTTTCTCTGCCTCATCCTGAGTCCACGCTGTCCTTTCTCTGCCTCATCCTGAGTCCACGCTGTCCTTTCTCTGCCTCATCCTGAGTCCACGCTGTCCTTTCTCTGCCTCGTCCTGAGTCCACGCTGTCCCATCTCATGCCGCTCTAGGGCTTCTGAACTCTTTCTTACCATGTTATAACATGTGTTTATTGTTTTTAAGCCCCCCTTTCCTTCCTTCACTCTAGCTAGCTCTGCTGTCTCTCACAGACACCATACTCATCTCAGATTCAGCACATCACACTAAATGTTGTCACACCAAGACATGTGTTGAATTAGGATGCTGCCCAGAACCTTGGGAAGCATCAACACACAAATGCCAATCTGTTAATATTCCTTTGGGCCAATGGGCCTCGCTTCGAAGGCTCCTCACCCCACTTCTCTTCTTTATCCCACTTACGACGAGCAGTTTTTGCAACTGATGGGCTCAGGATGGTTTGTAACGGTGCCAGCCTTACTCAGAGCCCTGTCCACATGTCTCATAAAGAAATACTCGTGAGGCTGTGCCTGTGTATAACGGCACTAAGTACATAACTTTGGATGCTGAAAATGATCTTAGACATAATGCGTTGTATCTGGCCAGCTTGGCCCAAGGCAAAGCACACTGGGTATTTCAGGCAGGTGGTGTGTGTTGGCAGCTGGGGAACTCTAGCAAGTTTGGATTTTGTTGGTAGCATCTGCCCTTATGAAACCAGTGATCATCTCAAAACACGAAGCAGAGCCTTTCTCTCCTCTTCTAAATCTCCAGCAGCTGAGAGCCACCAAGAGGAAGAGGTTGTGCTGTGGAGAAGTAGCCCTAGGCCTGCCTCATAGGATCCCTCCAGGGCCACAGCCCCACCTCCTGCTGCAGTCCAGCCAGAAGGCTCTGTTCCCAAGCTTGAGCCTGCAGAGCTCCCCATCACCCCACCCCCACCCCAAAGCCCCTGCCTCAGGCTCCATGTCTGTCCTGTTCCCTTATCCTAGCAGTCAAGGGCTCTAATGCACACATGGCCAACAATACCACTCAATGTCACCTCCTAAGAGACACCTTCCTGATCCCCCGGGACTAACCCCTGACCATACTCTGGCTGGCCACTCTCATTTCTCTAAGGAGCCCCACAATTCCCTGAGGGCTGTGCTTATTGTGTTTGCAACTTCTGTCCCCATGGGACAGGATGTTCCATAAGGTAGGGATCTTGGAGAATTTGACCATTGCCTACAAGTGGTAATGGTCCACAAATATTTGTGGATGGGATGGGTGGATGGTTGGAAGAATGCAAGAAGGATGCTAGGAAAAGAATCATGTGTGGGGAACAGGAACTGACAGCCTGGAGCATTCTCAGAGAACGGCAGGCATCAGGCTCCCATCTTCCAGCCTGGCCACAATCATGGCACTCATGCCCAGCCCTGCCCACAGCTAGAGTGGCCCCAAAGGCCTTTTGAGGGCACATCCTGCCTTCTGCTCCATCTTCCCTGAGCTTTACTCACCTCTGCTGGCAGCAAGTGTTGAAGCAGAGCTCTGCAGAGCCAGCGCCGTCCATCACTCAAAGGGAAGAGGCACAAATTGTGAGGTCTCTGTTTGTACCTGTCACACTCAAGGTAACCGTGCCATGGCCGTGGTGCACAGCCACTTCTCCCCACTGACAGCCATGCTGGCTCAGTGACTTGCCCCATGATGCATCTGTTGTCTGCTCTGTAGCATCCACTAGCCAGGACCTGGTGACTGCTGAAGGCAGGAACTCCTTGGAGAAGCCTCTCTGGGCACCCTACAGAGAAATCCCATGGTCAGTAGCAGGCCATAGGCAAGGGCACTGGTTGTTTCCCATGGTGCCACCAGGTTAGGGTTTGACTCCCAACAAGCTCCTGTGTCCCCCCTGGTGTTGCTGTTTTGGGAGGTGAGGCCCAGCTGGGAGAAGTGCACCACTGGAGGCAGGTCTTGAAGTCTATAGCCCAGCCCCACATCCTGTCTCCTCTCTGCTTCTTGTTCCCATGAGATTCAAGGAGGCCCTGAGGGAGAGGAGGAGGGATTGCTTACAAAGTCCTGGCTTTGGGAAATCCATGGGATGTGGGAATTGTTCTGGGTCCTGTTTGCAGTGTTGATTCCAAGGACCCACACAGGTATTAAAACACATGGTGCTGAATGGGAAAAGTTAATTTTTACTGTATATGTTTTAAAAATTTTTAGATATGTGAAAAATTATGAAGAAGAGGAGGAATAGGAAAAAGAATCTATGCTTAGGGGCTGGAGAGATGGTTCAGCAGTTAAGGTGCTTGCCTGCAAAGCCTAAGGACCTGGGTTTGATTCCCCAGTACCCACGTAAAGCCAGATGCACAAGGTGGCACATGTGTCTGGAGTTTGTTTGCAGTGGCTGGAGGCCCTGGTGTGTCCATATTCTCTGTCTCTCTCCTCTCTCTATATATATCTCTCTCTCTCACACACACACACATAAATATTTTTTAAAAAGGAATCTATGCTTGAGCCTGTGTCGTGTATTCTCCCATTTGTGATGTGCATCCCCTGGTTCTCCTCCTGCTGCCATTCTTGGGCAGAGCATTGACCAGCCTGGGATTAATCCTAATCAGCATTACCACCACCACCACAGCCAGGGTGATTGTCTTAGGAGGCCGCACAGTATCTACATAGGCACAGTGTTAGTGGACCACAGGGCTCTTTCATAGTTGGGGGAGGATCTCTTACCACTGAAGATGACTAAAAGTCACAGTTGTGACAGCACTATGACACACTGATCGTCACACCAGAGTGAGTCATAGTCCTTGACACTCGAAACCCAGCTAATCTTCACCACATCCTACATGGCGAGTACTCCTCTGACCTTCTTTCTGCAGACAGGGAAACTGGGGTCAGACTGGGTACCCAGACCACATGGACAGGGAGCAGCAGGGTCACAGTTTGGCCCAGGCAATCTGATCTCAAAAACAGCTCTGAAACCCCTACACGATCTTTCTTCTTGGGACAAGCAGTGAGGAAGGGGGAGACAGGCATTTGTGGAATCGTCTCTTTTTTTTTTGATCCCAGAAAAGGACAGTTGGAATGAGAACCCAGAGTGTGAAAACCTGCCGCTGACCTCCACGTACATGTGGTAAGCACATGCCCACACTGGAGCACGTACTCACATTCACACACAAGGAGAATTTACTGCTCATGTACCTGTAAAGTTGACAGAAGGCTGGAACATGACAGTCACATTTTGGTCCCAAGAGCAAAAAAGTAAATTCTCCTTGATCTCTATGCCTGAAGGAGTTACATTTTTAATGTTTTGTTATTTATTAGTGTGTGCATATTCGTGAGTATGTGCAAGCGACTGTGTGTGAATGTGGGTACACGCCTAAGTGTGGGTATGTGCCACTCTCTGGTCCAGGAGTAACATTTCTGTCGCAGACAGCCGCAAGGATCCTGTCAAAGACTTCCGGTCTGGCTGGAGGATATTGGGCAAGGTATATGACCTCTCTGGGCCTTGATTTTTACATCTGTAAGTGGGGAACAGTAGCAGCTGGGGCATTAAACCATCATGAAAGTGTAGCTAGATGCAGAGGTTACTTAACACAGAACCAAGCAGAAAGTAAGCAGTGAGAAGTGGACAGGTTAAAGTAGTCTCAGCTGTCTTTCAGAAGTCACCTTCCACCCATTCCTGTCACCACTCAGAACGGCATTTACTGCTTGGTTTATTCAGCAAATCTTTATGAGGTATCTACTAGAAGTCGGTCACTGCCAGATCAAAGACGGGCCTTCAACAGCATCAACTGCCATCTCCCCATTTTACAGGTGGGAAAGCTAAGGCCCATAGAGAACAAGGCACACAATGAGTTGAGGATAGAGCTCCAGGCTGGGCTCTTGAAACTATCCCTGGTGGCCCTCTTGTTTGACAGGGCCCATATTGCAACCCAAACCTGCCAATGAAGGTCACTTCCATTCTTCTCAGGACAGAAAGGGCAATCTTCAAGGACATGCATTGTTCCCAACTGCCGGTCAGGTCTCACTGGGCACAACCAACAGTGAGGACCTTGCCGATGTGAGTCATCATCCTCAGGATGCCCTGCAGTGCTGGCCGCAGCCACTGAGGTTGGCCATCCCCAGGCCTCTCCTCTGCAGGAAGCCCCTCTCTCTTCTACCTTCTCTGTCCTTCTGAAGAGCCCATGTGTGGGCCAGCAGCTCACTGCACTCCCCAGGCCTCTACCCATCACTTCTGGGCCAGCTTTAACCCAGACTCTGCTCCCCTCCCTCTGGTCCCCTGGGGAGTTTCTGTCTGGGAACTATGAAATTACCCAGCAGGCCTGGCTTGATCAAGCCCTTTTTCCCAGGTGGGGTTCAGGGATAATAGGAGTGGAATTTGGGGGCTGAATGAAGCTGACTCTCCGACCCTCCAAGCTAGGAAGGCTTGGGTCCTCTTCCTTAGAGAGAAAAGAGTAGCAGACCTAGAGTCAAATCTGGGTCACACAGCCCACGTGTCTTAAGACAAGTCCCTGCCCCTTTGTACAAGATCCCAACCCACAAGCTTGTCGTTTACCAAACACCTGCTGTGTGAACTCCTAAATGACAAAGAGGACAAATCACACACAGAAAGTCTTTCCCTGTCCCCATGCGACTTGGTCAGCATTAGAACTAACACCTATCAAGTATTTTGTTTTCCCTAAGAAATATTTTAATGATATATAATTATTGTACATGTTTATGGGGTGCAAACGTGACCATTCAAAACATGTACACCAGGCTAGGAAGACTACTCAGTGGATAAAGCACTTTTCACACACAAGCATGAATACTGGAATTCAGATCCCCCGAAGCCACGTTAAAAAGCCAGATAATGCCGTGGGAGGGCATCTGTAATTCCATTGTGCCTACAGCAAGAAGCAGAGACAGGAAAATCTCCCTAAAGATCATGGGCCAACTAGCCTGGCAAATGCAGCCAGGAATGGCAAGAGACCCTGCCCTAAACAAGGTGGAAGGCAAGGACCAACACCCAAAGCTGTCCTTCGACCTCCACAGGCAAACACTGCAGCCTGTGCATGCACCCTCCCCCACCTATAATGCTGAAATTAGGTTCATTAGTCTTTCCATATCATTAAACATTTAGCAGCATTTCTTTGTATTGAGGATGTTCCAACATCTTTCTTTTAGTTCGTGTGTGTGTGTGTGTGTGTGTGTGTGTGTGTACGTTCTTGTATGTGTACTCACATGTGTGTGCACATGAGTGTGGAGACCAGAGGATGTCCCTTAGGAACACTGTCCCATTTTTGAGACAAGGTCTCTCAGTGGCCTGGAGATCCACTGACCTCAGGGATCCTCTAGCCTCTGCCTCCTCAGAGCTGGAATTATGAACACTTGCCATGTGTCTGACATCTCCTCAGACTTTCAGGGCACGCACTTACCAACTGAGGTATCTCCCCAGCCCTCGTCCAGTTCTTTATGAACTATATAATAAATTATCACAAAATAGTCACCCTACTGTGCCATAGGATACGCATCATGGTTTTGGTACTGGTTACTGACCTCCCTCTGGTACACCTCCTCCCCTTCCCTTCCTGTTCTGCTCTCCACTGGGGAACCCACCATCCTGGCTTCCACAGATGAACACTTGTCTTTCTGTGTCACCTACATCAAGTGAGGACCTATGTTTATCCCCATAGTGAGAAGGGGACGCTAAGGCCATGAAAGCTCGAAGGCCAGCAAAGTGGCAGTGCCAACTGTGGAGTTCCTCTACAAAGAGGGTGAGGACATGGGAGATGCCTATTCCACAGGGAAGCTGATGTGGGGCCCACCCCAGAGGGCAAGGCTGGGGGAGAAGAGGCTGAGCGAGAGGCCTCCAGCTGAGCTGGGCAGCCTCAGCACCTGCAGGAGGCTGAGTAGCTTTGCTATGTTGGAAAATTCTGCTTCTTGATATTCCAAAAGTACCCAAGCCAGAGCTGGAGATATGGCTTAGCGGTTAAGGTGACTGCCTACAAAGCCTAACGACCTGGGTTCAATTCCCCAGTTCCCACGTAAAGCCAGATGCACAAAATGGCACAAGCATGTGGAGTTTGTTTGCAGTGACTGGAGGCCCTGGCACACCCATTCTGTGTGTCTTTCTGTCTATCTCTCTGTCTCTCTTCTGTCTCTCTTCTTTCTGTCCCTCTGCTTGCAAAAATAAATAAATAATTTTTTTTAAAAAGTGCCCAAGCCTAGTGATGGTGTCTGTTGTGAGCCACTTGCTGGGTGGCTAATGACCAACCTCTGGCCTGTGTGTGACAGCAGAGCCTACTGGAGACCCAGCTGCCCTGAGAGCAGCATGTCCTGTCTTCCCATATCGACCTCATCTCCTCTGCAGCTCTGTCTCCCATCATCCACGAGGCTGCTTACTGCACACCCAGCAGCCAGAGATAGAGAAAGCAGCTTCATAGACCCAGGCCTCTGGCCTGACCTCAGAATGGTCTAGATCCATCACAGGTTGCCTTCCCACGTGGGTGGACATTGGAACCAACGTGTAATACAAGCACGTGGGTCCACTGATAAAATGCTGCTATCATGGTATTCACAAGCCAAAAAATAATTTCAAAACCAAGCCGACATTATAAAACATCAGCAATGTAGAGCATAGTTTAAATATTAATGCCGAACGTTTCTTCCATTATTCATGAGATTATGTATGTTAGATGGTGTAGCGCCCGAGGGACAGAGAAGAAATATGCTTCCTGGCCTTCACGCATGTGCACGGGCGCACATGTACACACAGAGATGTGCGCATCCATATGGTTAATTTTAATGACATATCCTGACTTGATTCTGTGCTCAGAGCTTTCCACATGCCAGCTCATCGAGTCTCCCCCAAGCCCAAAGAAGTGACATTACTGTCCCCATTCGACAGAATGAGCTAGTTCCAAGAGTCAACCAATAACAGCCAAGACCGGCCAGAGCCCTTCGCTCCTTGCAAACTCCCTGCCTGCTTGGATGTTAAAGATTCAAGCTTTGCTCTCATTCTAAGCCCAGAAGACAGAGAAGCAGAGTGTTTCTCAGGGAAACTAAAGAAGTCTTGCCAGAGGCAGTGCCAAGAGCTAGCTTTGACCCCACCAAAAATCTTTACCACCGTCTCACTTCTGGAGCTACAGTGGAAGGTACATAAATAAATAAAAATGACAGCAATATTCAACTGTGGACGAGTAACGTTTCCTCAGTCTTGCAAAACTTACAAAGTTGTCTTTATGAAGTTCTTGTCAATTACCTGTTCCCTGCAACACCAATGAAACTACAAGGTTACAAGCACTTTGTTGTTAAATTTGATTTTTGAGACAGGGTTTCCGTAGCCCAAGCTGACTTCAAACTCATGGAAATCCTCCTGCTTCAGCCTCCTGAATGCTGGGACTACAGGTTGGAGCCACTACACCCTGCTTCTCCACACTTCCCATGAATATACCCCCAATCTCAACCTACCCCAATCTGCTTTCAATCCGGTGGGTCCTCCCCACTCCCACCCAGAAAGAGACTTTGGAGCCCCACCAGAAGGAAGTCCACTCTTGCCCAGGCAGAACTGGGTTAGAGTTCATGAACTGAAACACTTGGACATCTTGAAGTCACTCCTGGGCTTCTGTCCTATCCAGCCAGATCTAATGTGAAAAGACACCAGAGAAGCACCTTGCTGTGGGCAAAATACCATCAAGGCAAAGGGCTGGGTGCAGGATGGGTAAGACCTCAGGCCAAGAGATGTCTCCGTCACATTCCAAGGTATGGCATCCCCAGCAGTGAGAAGGGGAGGCTACTCTATGTGGCTGGAAGGGGAGAGCCATGGGGCTGAAAGAGTAGCTCTAACACATTAAGACAATGGGCGGCTTGACAATGACCCCAACCCAGATGTTCAAATTGTACGTCTAGTTGTAGCCTAGCCCAAGTGCTTTCTGAGACACCATCCCTGGGTAATTGTCAAGGGAAACTCCCAGAACTGCTGACCTCTGCCCTTCAAGAGGGAATAGTTCAATTCAGAAGAATTTGCTATTCAACAGTAATCCAGCTACAAGGTTAGTCCTTAGGTCTGCAGGAGGAGACACCAAAGGAAGCCTAACTCAGAAACCATGGGCTAAGCACTCTGCTGGGGACAGAGATGACCTGTGGAAAAGGTAATGTGGTTTGAAGGTAAAATGTCCTACATAGACACATGTGTTTGAACACTGGGTCCCCAACTGGTGGTGCTGTTTGGGAAGGTTGTGGGACCTTTAGGACATGGAACTTTGCTGGAGGAAGTGGGTCACTGGGAGTGAGCTTTAAGGTTTTATAGCCTGAGCCTGCTTCTGTTTGGCTTCTTTCTATTGATATGCTACCAGCCAGCCTCCCGCCCCTTGAAACTGTAAAGCAGAATTTTTTCCCTCCATAAACTGCTTCTTTTCAGGTATTTGGTCACAGCATGAGTGAAGCAACTTTAATACAGGAAATCATTAATGGAACAATCTGGATATACGTATGTGTGGACGTGCACACGAAACCACAAATAAAAGCGATGGCTCAGAGGGAGAAATGAGGAGCTACGTTCTTTCAAGGAGTCTTGACATGGCTTGGAAGATCATGGAAGCTTCCATGAGAGATCCAGAGGGTGAAGCAAGAAGGTTTCAGGCAGGTGGAGGAACCCGTGCTGAGGCTGGGAAACCTGGCACATCCCTCAGCTGGGGGAGAAAACCTGGGCTCCTGAGGGGGGAAGCAAAAGGTCTCAGACAGGTTGGGGAGAGGCCTAGAGAAGCTCAGGCAGGCCTTGGAAACAATGAAAAAAGCTTTGGGGGGGCTGGTGTGCAGGTTTGCTTTTATTTATTATTATTATTATTATTATTATTATTATTATTATTACTATTGGTTTTTTTTGGTTTTTCAAAGTAGGGTCTCACTCTAGTCCAGGCTCACCTGGAACCTACTCTGTAGTCTCAGGCTGGCCTTGAACTCACAGTGACCCTCCTACCTCTGCCTCCATGTGCTGGAATTAAAGATGTGCTCCACCACACTTGGCTTCAATTTTTTTAATGGAAGTTGTTACAGTTTGAATGTGAAATGTCCTCCACAGTCTCGTGACTGAACACTTGGTCCTCAGTTGGTAGTGCTGTTTCAGAAGGTTGTAGAATCTTTAGGAGGTGTGGCCTCCTGTAAGGTATGTCACTGAGGGCGTGTGTCCTCATCAGTATGTGATCCCTGGCTCCTTCCTGTCACACTCAGTTCCCTGGTTGGCCACCAGAATGTAACCAGCCAAAACACTGACATGAACTCAGCCTCTCCCGCGTCCATGCCTTCCCTGCCGTAATGGACTGAAACCTGTGATCCCAAATCCATCCTTCCTCCCTTCCGTTGCTTCTGTCATCACCACATGAGGAGAGGAGCTAACACAGAAATGAAATGCACATAGTGTTAGAGTAAAATTAAAATTAAAGTAGACAATCTCAAGGCAAGAGGGAGCTAATTATTAGTAAAAGGAAATAAAAAAGTGAAATATCTAATCCAGAATGGTATGTTGGTATGCGCCTCTCCCACCTCACCCTGCTCCTATAATCTTGCCTTTGTTTCCCTGTAATCTTGCATCTGTGGATAAGCACAGTAAATACTGAGAATGGCCTGGCCTGATGGGTTCTGTAGATATGGAAAGAATGTGCAAATGCCCTGGTTACTGGAAAAGCCTGTAAAGATTCCCCGAATTGTGATGCATGTTTGTATTCCCTTAAAGGATCTGCTGAACTTAGCTTTGGGCTCTTTTGCCTCTGTCCAGCTATGGATATGCACTGAGCCCTGGGCATGCCTGGTTATTTTTAATAAAACCCTTTGCATGTTGCATAGGAGATTTGGTCAGAGTCTTCTTTTGAGTCGGGGGTCCGGGGTCCTAACAATAGCACAAAGCTCACCATTTTAAGTTGTATTATGGCAGTGCTTTTTAGAAAATACCTTCACCAGGTAAAAACACCATGACTATCGAATTCCAGAACATTTCCATCATCTCCCAAAGTAACTCCATCCCTGTTAACAGTCACTCCCTATTCCCCTCCCCCAGAGTTCCTGGCATCCGCCAATCTATTCCCAGACTCTGTGGAATTGCCAACGCTGGCCATTCATTGTCCACACACAGAATTATATGACAGGAGATCCTTTGTGTGCAGTTTCTCTCCTCAGCATAATGGTTTCCATGTTGTCGTATGGACCAGTGCTGTACTCTTTCTTATGATCTTTCTTATGGTATTCCATGTGCAGGCACACCAGATGGTGTTGAACCTCTCACCGATTGATGGACATTTGGGTTGTTTCCACTTCTGGGTTATTGCAAGTATTGTTACTGTGAACAATTCCTGTACAAAAATTTGTGGAAACATATGTTTTGTTTTTTTAAATTTTTTTTCTTGGATAAACACCTCTGAGTGAAACGGTTGGATCAGATGGTAATTCTATGTTTAACTTTCTGAGGAACTGCCAAACTGCACCACACGGACAGCACTGTTTTATCTTCACCAGCAGTCGATGCGGGGTTCGGCGGCTTCACACCTTTTCAACACGTTATTTTCCATTTCTTTTTTTTTTTTCTATGAAGCCGCCCTGATGGGTGTAAAGCAGCATGTCATTGTGATCTTTAGTCTCATTTCCCTAATGAGTAATGATGTCGGGCATTTTCTCACATGCTGATTGGCTTCTTGGTTTTGTTTTGAGGAATGTCTATTTAAATCATGCACTGACTTTGTGACTGGGTTGTCTTTCTGTTGTTGAGTTGTAGGGTTCTTTGTATATTTTAGATACTAGATTCTTGGTTTTTCAAGGGAGGGTCTCGTTCTAGCCCAGGCTGACCTGGAATTCTCTGTGTGGTCTCGGGGTGGCCTTGAACTCACAGTGATCCTCTTACCTCTGCCTCCTGAGTGCTGGTATTAAAGGCGTGAGCCACGGCCTTGTTTCTTTCGATCTGTCTTTGCTGTGCCCAATGTTATCTTTTGCATTGTGAATTTGTTCTGTGCCATTATGAATATTTTGGTATTATGGCTCCATTGAAAGACCTTGAATTATGGAATGTTTGAATTTCATTGGGATGGATTAAAAAAAAACGGGGATTTTTAAAGTTGAGCTGAATACATTTTACATCATGTTTGTTTATCATATTATGGCCAGGGGCGAATTGTAGTGTGTCCCCCATAAACTTAATATGTTTTGAAAGTTTGATCCCCAGCTGATGGGAGTTTTGGAATTAATCTTGTAGGAGCTGTGTTGTTGGGGCGGGTTTATGGGTGTAATAAGCCAGCTTCCCCTTGCCAGTGTTTGGCATACCTTCCTGCCACTGTTTGCAGTGCTGTGGCGGAGGTGATGTCTACCCTCTGCTCATGCTGTCATCTTCCCTGCCGTGAGGGAGCTTCCCATTGAGTCTATAAGCCAGAATAAACCCATTCCTTCCTCAGGCTGCCTTTTGGTTGGGTTCTTTTTTGGGCAGCAACGAGAAAGCTGACTACAACAGCATGGTATCTGCGTCTGATCACTGTCCTAGATGTACCATGTGATGGCAAATGGCAGTGGCAGAACTGTGTGTGAGAAGATAGATCACATCTCAACACAGGAAGCTAAGGAGAGGCCAGGAGTAGCCAGACTCTGGCCTTGTAATAGCCCTGTCTGAAACACTAATGGGGTCCCATGTGAAGTATCTTACTCCTGTCCAAGGACACACCTCCCAGTTAACCTAAGGACTTCCTAGTAGGCCCGACTTCTTAAAGGTTCCACAACACCTTTCAATGTTACCACCTTGGGGACCAAGTTTCCAACACATGAGCCTTGGAGAAAAGGCCATGTCCAAACCACAGACCTATCTCGTGAGAGTCCGAAAGAAAAAGATGCCTGGGACGGGGTATGGCCATGACTTCAGATCCCAGCAGGTCTGGTTCACCTTCCATTCCCACCTGTGCCTGGGTTCCCTACGAAGACACTCTGGGACACCCATCCTCATGATCACAACACAGGGGACTGCTTCTCACTGTATGTCCAAGACAACTCCTCAACTCTGAAGGATGTGAAAGCAGAGCATCCTGCCTCCCTTGGCCGCTAGTGACTGAGGACACTGAAGACCTGGCCACTTTCATTTCACCCACATGGCTGACCCACTCTCTCTCTCTTCACTACTTCCCCTCATGACTTATTCACTCTCTCCCCTGTCTCCACTCATGAACAACTCCAAGTCATTTCTTTACTCTCTCTCTTTTTTTCTTTCTTTCTTTAAAAATAAAATAAAAAGTTTATCATTTCAGCAGGCAAAGTGAGAGGATTTGCCCAGCAGATAGCAATTCTGGGTACACTTAAAACGTCCCTTAAGATTGACTGCGCAGCCTCGAGCTCTGGGAAGTTGGTAGTTGGAGCGGATGTTTTAAAGTCTGTTTCATACGCCTTTATGTTGAGTCATTTCATTAGGTTTATTAAGAGCCCAATTGATACATTTCTTGTTGACTCCAAATATTCCTTAGGTGATTAATTCTGAACAATGGGGTTAATTAGTCTGCAGACTTCGGAACACTTCTCCAGGCGGGAGCTTAAGAAACCAGTTTGGAGAATGTAATCTCCAAAAGAATTACATTCCTTTCTTCTAGAGGAAAGAGGAAAAATTCTCCCTGGGGAAGAAAGGAAGGCTGTGATCTCACAGAGAATTAAGTGAGTGTTAAACTCTAACGAGCCTCTGCGGGTTGGATTTTATTTTCTTTAACGCCCCCTTTCTTGATTGCCTCTCTGAGTTAGTAGGTAAATAGCTTGGACTTGGGAGATGGGTGTATCTGGGGTCTGGACACATGTCTCAGAAGAGGAGCCAATCAGAGAAGCAGAAGTCGGGATCCTTTGTCCAGTCCTCTTAAGGGATGCCTGCCCCTCCCCCCACCATCACCCAGAGCCTGGTGCCTCATGGGTCTCATTCCTTCATCCATAGAATGGGGACAGTGACACCTGGCCTCCCCACCACCCCACGCGGCTCTGAAGGTGAGGTAAGATCACACGTGTGAAAGCCCTTTGAGAATAAAACCTTTTTCTTTTTCTTTTTTTAACCTTTGAGAGGTTAAAAAAAAAGGGACCCATTTTAGAAGTGGGCTTTTTTAAACTCTTTTTTATATTATTATTCCCTCATGAAAGGGTTTCTTCTTGTAGCTAGGATTTTTCATCTCGTGTTAAAGAGAGAGAGAGAGAGAGAGAGGGAGAGAGAAGGAGGGAGAGAGTTTTAAAAATAGCTATTTTAATGAAAAGAACAGCTCCCCTGAAGAACTGGGCAGCCCTTTCTGTAGGCTTTGCTGCTGAAACTCACGGTCCAAATTGATTTTTCCCCCTCTTCTTTAAAGGTAAGTGATGAAATACTGTGGGTTTGAAAGGGCTGACATTTTGGGTAGCAATTAAACTCGGGATGGTAGCCCCTCGTTACGGAGGAAAAGCAGTCAGAGGATTATGGTGGGCCGGGCAGCTTCTCTGAAGAGCTCAGGCCTCTGTCTGCAGCCAGGTAATTAGATTTAACAAGCTGGACTGTCCCCCTAGGTCCCTCATCCACTTGGGGCAGAGTGGCCAGGGCCCAGGGTCCCACCTCTCCAGGGAGGTGGCAGGCTGCTAATCACCCCAATCATGGATGTGGGAGATATTAATATTGAGTTGCTAATGAAATACTAGAGGCGGAGATAGCTAAGAAGTCATGGCCAATGGTGGCGCAGGGCCCGCTGTCTCATTAGAATCAGCCAGAGGGTCTGATTCCAATAGGCCAGTAGGATGTGACTGGGATGTGGGGAAGGAGGAACTGGGTAAGAAGGAGGCGTGTGGCTCCAGTCTCTGCCTTCAGGGTGGAGGAGTGGGAAACCCAGCATGCTCTTCTTAGGGAAAGGCAGGCTCCAGTGGGACAGGAATTTTGGGTTTCTTGTATGTCAGTGAACCAACAGTTTGGGGTGTTCCTGGATCCTGTCCTATGAATTCAAAGAATGAAATCCATGGACCAGAGGATTAAGATTCAGAAAGATTTTATTATAATTTAAAGCTTTAGGAAGTAGAGCATGTTAGCTAAAGCCTAGAACCTAAGAGAAGGCAGCAAGGTGGATCTCTTGCCCCAGGGAGGCAAGCGGGGGTGAGAAGCCCACCTCATGACTCAGATCTTTTTTATTTTTTTTTTAATGGGGAGTGGCTACGTGAGGTCAGCAGGTTACTATGGACAAATTTCAGATTTCACAGCTTTCCAGTAATCTAGGTAAAGATAAGAGTTTTTGTCCTCTAGGAAAGGGTACAAGCTTAATCTGGAAATCTTTCCTGGAGGGTGTGACATACAGGTTTCTGCAGGCTTAGTGACATTTTCTGTTTTTAGTCAAGGAATAAAAAGCCATTCACTCTTAGGGTTCTGATACCCTGACTGCCTAGCCAAGTTCTGTCTCGTATCAGCAGGCTGCCCCTTCCACAGGGATTTGGGACCTCTCTATGGAGCCCCAGGATTAGGTTGGCTGGAGAAAATCACCTCTATCACCATAGGGCAGATACTTGAGCTGGGCTGGCTTTCTTTTGCCCCAATCTCTGATGGCTGTGACATGCAGTCATCACTAGGAACGTTCCCTCTCAATGTGGGCAGGTGATTTGCCCAGATACCACACTCCACAAACCCCGGGATATCTGTACCACCATCTAGGAGCAGCAAGACTCAAAGATGGGCTTTCCATGCACTACAGTATCTCAGCCACATTGAAACACTCCAAAGACATCCAAGCCTGCCTTGGGCTAGGGGTCAAATCTAGTGCCTGAACTGGGCAGTCAAGGCCTCTGGACTTGGGGGAATCTGGAGCCATGGGTATCAGCTCTGAGCTGCTCTGGATTGCCTTTGAATGGTAGGGGCCCTGAGTCTCTATTTGTCCATCTGTCCAGAGGCTGAGTCGGTCAGTGCAATGATTAATCTTTAGTTTTACAAAATATAGAATCGCCTAGGAGACAAATGTCTGGACGTTTTGTGAAGAAGTTTCTAGATTAGGTTAACTGAGATGCAAACACCCAATCAAACTGTGGGGACTACTATTCCATGAGCTGGGGTCCAAGACTGAACGGAAAGGTAAAGCTAGCTGAACACCTGCTTTCATCACTCTGCCTCCTCACCATGACCTCAAAGTGAAGCTCCTGTCTTCCCCACCGTGACAGACTGTGACCTCAAGTTGTGAGCCAAACCCTTCCTTCCTTATGTCGCTTTTTGTCAGGTCACAGCAATGAGAAAGTCAGGTGGAACTCTCCAGCCCTCTTGCTTGAGATTCCTGGGGCTCTGCAAACCAGCTTCCCCTACCCCTCATGTGTGTCATCCTAGAGCCGTCACCACCAGGAGCTGTCCCCTCTACTCTCCACTCTCCACGCAAGCCTTTTCTCTTGCATGAAATACCCTTTTTGTTCACTGAAATCCTGCCTGTCCCCAGGGGCCCGCCCAATGGGCAGAGATCCTCACCAAAACCCTCCAGAGCACCCCCTGCCGTGAGCTCTGCCCTTGCCATGGTTCCCAGCATCAGCTCTCCCACAAGCATAATGACTGGTGGGAACTCTCATTGGTGATGACAGTGGCAATGACAGAATACTGGGCTCTGCAGGGCTTCTCTTCAGCCATGCTCATTGGTCTCCACCAGCAGAGAGCCATGTGCACCACAGATGCCCAACTCTTCCAATGAATGGTACTAGTGGTCAAGGACAAATCAGGGCAGGATGTCAGAGAATTCTCTCTCATTGCCCATATGTTTCCAGGTGTTACTAACAGTCCTGCTCTGGGGTCTTCACAGATTGTGTCACACACACACACACACACACACGTACCCAATAACAGCTGCTCCAGTCCTCCCAAAACCTCATTAATTATTGGACTTTATCTCAGGCCTCTGAGTGGCAGTTAAAACCTCACTATCATTTGAGAGACATGGGGAGAGATGTCTGGATTCAAAAGGTTGTGATAACCACACACACACACACACACACACACACACACACACACACACACACACCCCAGAGAGCCAGTCATTTTCCAGCAAATAAGAATGGGTATGAACTCAGCCTGGTTCCAGCCAGGACAGGAGGAGACCTTGTATGAAGAGCAGAGGAGGGCTGTACAGGTACAGGAGCCAGGGAGCTGAGGCAAGGAGGGAAGATGTGAGCCCAGGGAGAAGGAGGGGGCCAATGAGGGTTCAGTCCTGCCATGCACTGGGTCTCTCTCATGTGTAACCCTTGAACACTCCTCAAGGAGGGGAGGAAGATGCGGCGAGGAGCAGGAACCGTCCCAGTTCTCGGATTCTTTACTTGTCCCCCATTAGAGAGACTGGGAATAAGGATCCTATGCCAGAGGACTCCGTAAGCTGTGGTTGGAGTAATTGAAATGGCATTGCAGAAGGGCCTCAAGATGATTAGAAAAATTACAGATGGCAGGTTCGATTCCCATTCATAGCATTTACTCAATGAATTGAGCTCTCACATCAAACGCTTTGAAAGGAGGTTATTTCTTATTTCTTACTAGTCAGTGATAGGGGAGTTTAATCACTGCTCTCTCTACTTCTCCACATCACCACGACAAAGGGAACAGCAATCACTTCCAGGTTCCCTCCCAGTCAACTTACCCCACCCCAGGGCCAGGAATGGAATTCTACCCTATGCCCAGAAATGTAGGACTAAAATAGCCTTCCCAACTCCATAAGAAATGATTCATCGGAGAGAAGAGAGAGGAATGTGACTTGACACCTTGAGGCTACCCCAGGGGAGAAACCCACAGCTGTCCCTTCCTACTGTCCCTGGAGGCTAAGTAGGAGAAGGAGGTCTTGGGGGGTCCACGTGGCTACAGCTTCATCCTTCCTGACTCATCAGAAACAAAGGTGATTCCCTGATCTCCATCTGCTCAGTGCCTGTTACTGCTCAGCACCTTCCACACCAGCTTGGGGGGGAGGCACACTATGATTAATTATCATCCCAAGCACTAAAAAGTAAGTAGATACACTCACTCTGGTGTTTCCCTATCCCCTCAAGGTGAGACAGTAAACAGAATAGAGAAGAAAGTTCTCTCAACTGATGAGTGTGGATGGGATACGAGGAAGGGAGGCTTGGAGATAGGAAAGAGGCTAAGATGGGAACGCAGAAGTATAGGATTGGGTGGGATTCATTGGAATAAGTTGGGATGCAGAAAGGGTTAATTAGGATGGATAGGATGGAATTATGGGGAGGGAAGGGATGGGGTGAAATTGGATAGGATGATGGGATGAGAGAGGACAGGACGAAAAGGGATGGGATACAATGAGATGCTCAAGGGGAGTCGATCCAACAGTTGGGAGGCCCCTCTGTATAAGACCAGGCTCATATGTCATCTTGGACCTTTGCAGGCCACCTGGCAGCCCCTTCCTCAATTGTTCAGCAAGTTCCAGAACCACAAGAGAGGGAAGGAAGTGGACGGCTCTTCGGGAGGCTGGCAATGGTCCCAAGCAATCTGTTCCCAACTTCCTCCCGCGTGGGTGGCAGCGGCACATCCCCAGCGGCCCCCGCGCCTCTCGGCAGCCGTCAACGCGCCCTCACTCTCTCCTTGTGTGTTGTCAAATCTTCCCAATATAGCAGCTCAGAGTCTGTCAACAGTCTGTTCTGAGCTGCTTTCCCTCCCCAGAGGATGAAGAGACGGCTGCCCTCCCCTCAATGGGAGTGTCTCCTGTCCAGCCTCCACGGCAGCGGTGGCTTGCTGGCATGTGGAGACCTTCTGCCACCTCCCCGGAGGAAGTGTGTTTGAAAGATCCTTGCCAGTTTCCATGGTCGGGGTTTCTTGGCAGTTTTCTTGGTAGGACCTGTACTAAGAAGTACTTGAGGGCCACTATGTAGAGAAATCCAGGGGATGTGAGGATTGATTAGGGGTAGGGGACAGCAGGAGTTGAAGGTGATGCTCAGACTTTTTGGCCTGTAGGATTCAGGGAAAATGTCATTCACTAAGGAAGCAGCCTCCCCACCTCCCAGCCTGAAGGAACAATTCAAGGATGAAGAGCCTAGACTACCTGAGGTGCCTGTGGGCTCTCTTAAGGAGGGGGGTGTCCTTTTGTAGGTGCACACTGGACACTCAGGAGAGAGATCTGGGTGTTGCAAAAGGTGCCAGGGTGTGATACAGTCACCCACAAGAAATGTCAGCACATACCCATTGACTCATGGGGAATCATCAGCTCAGAAATCTCAAGAACTTACCTTAAAGAATCCCCCTGCGTGTTCTGTGGAGGGAGCTGTGAGGCTTCCCCCTCCACTCTGTGCTGCTTTCTGGCTGGCTCTCCGTCTTTGGGAGGTGACCCTCCCACAGCATCATCTTCTCTCTCTCTCTCTCTCTCTCTCTCTCTCTCTCTCTCTCTCTCTCTCTCTCTCTCTCTCTCTCTCTCTCTCTCTCTCTCCTAGCTGTCCTGCAGCCCAGGGAACGGGCACTAGGAGCCTCAGTCCCCACTCTGCTGACTGACTACAGGATCTGAATCTTTTTCTGCATCTCCGGTCTCCTCTGTAAAATGAAACCAGAGCCTCCAGAGCAGAACAAGGTGGAGCATGCCAACGCGTCACTGTGGAGGAAATCGGGGAAAGCTGCCTGTGGCAGAGACCTTCTCATCACCGGGACACAAAACCTAACCAGAAACAGTTTATGGAAGGAAAGGGTTCATCTCTGGCTGACAGTTTTGAGGGAAAGCTTCATCATGGCAGAGAAAGCTTAACAGGATCAGGCAATGAAGTCACATCTTGTCATATCAGCAGAGAGGTAGCAGCTCTCTGACACTGGCTGGATTATAAAATCCCAAGGCCCACCCCCAATGACACACCTCCTCCAGCAAGATGTCTCCTCCCAAAGGCCCCACCAGCCAGGGATTAAACACCAGACTTAATCACATGCACATGTGGCTATGGGGGACATTTTACATGCAACCCAAAACATCTGGCCAGACTACCTCAGTCATGCTCTTGGCACCTCCTCCCCTCCCCCACCCATGGCAGATCCTGCCACCAGGTATGTGTTGCACCATCCCCCATCCCTGTGTCCCTCCTCTAGAGGACACTGATTGAGACTCCGAAAGTCTCCAGAGTCCTTCTTCCAACTATAGTTCACCAGACGACCCTGCGGTTCAGAAGCCACCACTAATAATGCTCAATGGTGACATTTATTGCAGCACCAGGCAGCCCGGCTTAGCTCTCGGGGCTATGGGGAAATGTCAGGCACAGAGTGAATCACTCTTTATGGGGCATCTCGGGCAGAATGTTTGCAATGATCTCTTATTTGCCCATTATAATCGAGGCTTCCAAGGAGTGCAGACCCCTGTCCTCCCTGCCCACCAGCACAGACCTTGTAGACAGAGAGAAGGCTAAGGTGAGGAGATAAGCTGTAGCTCCCAGGGGATGCAGCTGGGGGAGTGTTCTGATGTCTCTGAAGCCAGAGAGAGTGTTGCTTTCCACCCTGGGCTGTGTAGGTTCAGATCACTGGGGCTGTTCGGTCCCCAGCTGCTCTTCCATAAGAGAACCATTCATCTGTCCATCCTATGGCAGCACACACAGTCCAGCGGCCCAGGACAGCACCCCTGGCCACCAGAGAGAGGTAGGACTCAACCCAGAATGGCAAAAAGTCTTCCCCTGAGGGTTGTCCAGTCAGGACTGAGGAAGAAGAAGGAATCAGGGAATAAAAGAGCCAGGCTTGGCTTGAGGGTGACTTGGCTCACAGGGTCAACTGGGTTTGGGTCCTGACGGAAGCCGCTCTACAGAGGGAAAATAAAAGGCCACCTCAAGGAGGAGGAAAGCTGGCCTGGTAGTGTCACAGTCCCTGGTTGCAGTTGTTCATGAATCCCAAGCCTGTGAAGCAGCAAAGTCTGTTTGCCTTAACTGCCTCCAATTGAGTCTGTCATTCGCGCCTGTGTTCCCCCCACCAGCCCTCTGAAGTGAGCAATTCCCACATCTTGACTCTCTAATCCAGGCTGATCCAGAGGGTATGGCCTGAAAACTTGGGGCGGACAGATTTAATCACTACACCCTCGCACCCAGTCCCTGCTCTCAACAGGTGCAGCACCCCACCTCTGCCAGCCCCTGGTAGTTCCTTCTCCTCTGCCCTCTGCTGCACCCTGCTGGCCACTGGCTGCTACTGAGCTCAACCCCTCAGTCCTAGGGCAGGTTGGGGGTTGTATCACAATTAGAAACTAGAAGAAGCCACAGGTCTCCCAACTCTAGTCCCAGTAAGAAATTAATCATGGAAGTGGAAGGTCAAAAAAAAAAAGTTTGCTCTTACACAGAGGCTGAGAATTCGCCTGTTGTCCCCAGAGTGAAAGTAATGGAGACTGACAATGCCCAGCAGAGATGTTCCTCCAAGTGAGTCTCTAAGTAGGTTTCCGGAGATACAGGAATGCTAAAACATGAAGATAGAGCCATAGGCAAGGAGTCTGAGGAGAAACTGAGTCAAGAAAATAAGAGCTACAAAGACAGTCTAGTACTTCCCGGTGCAAGGAGACCCCTTAAAGAGCTAAGATGGAACCCCAAAGAGAAGCGCAGCCCCTCTGGGCCCGTGTGGCCTACAAATACTGCAGTGGGAGGAGATGTGTGTGTTTACAGTTTACAAAACACTTTTATCACATAATACAGCATTTGATTTCACACCACCTGCCGAGGTACCTGCTATTTCCTCTACAGATTTATAGAGACCAAGAGATAGAATTTCTGAGACATTCGGTGTCCTAACCAAGACAAGTTCCTTGTGGGAGGAAGGGAGGTGCATGTGTGTTCGTATATGTGTGGGTACACGCCCATGTGCAGAGGCATATGTACATGCATACACCTGCATGCGAAAGACAAATTTTGTCGCTATCAGCTGTCTTCCCTATTGCATTCCATTTTATTTTATTTTTAAAAATATTTTTATTTATTTGCTTATGAGCAGAGAGAAATAGAAGAGAGACAGAGAGAATGGGTGTGCCAGGGCCTCCAGCCACTGCAAATGAACTCCAGATGCATGTGCCCCTTTGTGCATCTGGCTTCACATGGATACTGGGGAACTTAACTTGGATCATTAGGCTTTGAAGGCAAGTGCCTTAACCACTGGGCCATCTCTCCAGCCCCACTGATTCAGCTAGATGGACACAGCAGCTTGCCATAGGGATCCGCTTCCTGAGCACTGGGATTACAAACCAGTGCCACCATGTCAAGCATTACATGGGTGCTGGGGATCTGAACTCGGGCCCTGGTGCTTGCAGAACAACTGTTTTACCAACGGAACCATCTCTTCAGCCCAAGACCGGTTCTTTATAAGCAGAAGAGTCTAGATCCAAGTTCAGGTCTGGCACCAAGTCCAAGGCTCCCCGTTAAAGGATAAGGTAGGGCTGTGTTCTTTGTGGATCTAGCCATGCAAGGTGAAAGCATGGGCTTGTCTGGGGTCCAGGAACTGGGGTTCAAAAGTTTGACCCTGCTGCTTATAAAGCTGGGTACCTTTGAGTAAGTTGCTTGACTACCCTGAATCTCCCCTGTAGGTATAACTAACTCATGAGGTAGGGTTAAAAATCATGCACTTGGGCTAGAGAGACGGTGTAGTGGTCACATGCACTTCCTGGGCAAGTACGAGGGCCTGGTGGATGGGGGGCACTGACACAGCCAGAGATCCTGTCTCCACATCCCAGGTGAACAGCTAGGTGTGGCCATGCAGGCCTGTAACCCCAGTCCCACAAAGGGGAGCAGAAACCAGGAATCACCTGAGCTCACTAAAAACAGCAAGCTGGGGTTGAGCTAGAGAGATGGCTCAGCGGTTAAGGCACTTGCCTCCAGTGCCTAAGGCCCTGGGTTAATTCCCCAGGGCCCACTTATATAAGCCAGACCTACAAGGTGGTGACCCTGGTGCTCGCTCTCTCTCTCTCTCTCTCTCTCTCTCTCTCTCTCTCTCTCTCTCTCTCGTTGAAAATGAATAAATAAAATATTTTTAAAAAACAGCAAGCAGGGGTATCAAGAAGAGACTCCAGCTCCAAATGAAATTAGGTGGGGGAACCATGGAGCAGGTCACTTCATGTTCATTCAGCTCCTGCCACAGTGGGTGAGCGCATGGGGTGCTGTAGGGGCACACACACGTGCATACATGACACACCACACACCCACACCCACAAGCAAAAAACAAACCACAATCATACGTTAGTCTATGTAAATCACCTGAGACAGGGCTGACATTTAGCACATCTGATTACACTGAGCACAAAACTTAACACTTGAATGTTTCCAAAGACAGCCTCCCGCAGGTTCCATCTGAGCCTGTGTTTTCCTGGTGAACTCAAATCCAGGTCTGTCTTAGAACCTCACCACATCCCTTAGCCATAGGATAAAAGACCCTCTGGGCCCCTCGAGGCGAGTTGATTGCTTTAGTCCTATTTCTTGGGTGAGAAGCTGAGACTCAGAGAAAGTAATCATTCAGGGCTTCAAGGTCGCACAGAGCATAAACCCAGGTCTGTCTGACTCCAATGCCCTCACTCTTCCTGTACTCTGGGCCATTCAGTCTGTGGCCTTTGGGAAGATGGTAAGGACCAGGCAAGAATGCCTGGTGATGTGAATTTGGATACCTGTGGTGGTCCGGGTGAGAGGTGGTGGTGGAGGTTAGTGGAGGAGGCAGCCAGCAAAGGGCAGAATCGGGTTCTGTTTAGGAGGACGGCTTACAGGCCTGGCTGATGAATTCACTTGCTGAAGAGTTTTTGGCTTGAGCAGCTAGGTGAGCAGAGCTTCTTTCTCTGAAATGAGAAGGCATTGAAGTTACATTCTCGCTGCTGGGACAAAACACCCTGATGGGAGGGAAGGCTCACAGTCTCTAGAGGAAGCTTAATGGCAGGGGAAAGCATGGCATGAGCAGAGGTTGGACATCACCTCTGCTACAGCAGGTAGAACACAGCAGCAAGAGAGTGAGCAGAACGCTAGCAAGGGGGAGCTGGCCATAACACCCCAAAACTCACCCCCAGGAACATGTCTCCTCTAGCAAGGCTCCACCTCCCAAACTGTCACCAGCTGGGGACCAAGTTATTCATAACACATGAGTTTATGGGGGACATGTGATTCAAGCCACCACAGAAGGTTAGAGAAGAAACTGCTGGGGAGAGAAGAGTCAAGGATCAGCCTTGACCGTGTTAGACTTGGTGCCTGATAGAGTTCATGGAGAACTTGAGGACCGCTGGAAAACGTATCTGGATGCAGGATGGGAGATATCAGGCTAGAAATGATACTTACAAAATTGGGCTGTTTGAGTTATCCTGGAAGAGAAGCAGTCCTGGGCCAAACCTTGCAGTCCCCCAAAATTCAGATTCCACAGAGAGCTCTGAAGAGATAGCTTTGTAGGCAAAGTGCTTACACCTCTCAACGTGAGGACCTGAGTTCAATCCCCAGGACCCATGTAAAAATGCTAGGCATGGTACTAATGCACCTGTCACCCCAGCACTGGAGAAGCAGAGCTCAGAGGACCCCTGGAGCATCCTGACTACCCAGGTTAGCCTAATTGGTGAGCTTCTGGCCAATGAGAAACTCTGTCTCAATAAGAGGTAGACAGCATTTCTGAGGATGACACCCAGGTTGTCATCTTTGCCTCGACATGTATACAGACATCTCTGTGCACCCCTCAACACACACATGAACACGCATACACATACCACATGTGTACACACAAAAAGAGATCCAGCTTGGGAGAGAATGAAGCACCTATGAGCTAGGTGAAACGTGGGGTCCTGGAAGCCAGAGGAGATGAAATGTCAGGAGGGAGAGGACAGCACCTAGGAGAGGCTGAGTAGGAGGAGAACCAGGAATTGGCCCGTGGAGTCTAGGGACACACTACACCCCTGTGCTTAGCCAGATCCCCATGTCCTCCTCACCCCCTCACCTTCTCATACCTTTTGTTTTGAAATGGGGCCATGCTCTGTAGCCCAGGTTGGCAGTGAACTTCAGATCCGCTTCCCTCAGCCTCCTAAATGCTAAGGTAACCGGCCTGTATCACCATACCCAGCCTGTACACTCTTTACTAGGACTAAGGTTGACTTGTGAGATTCAAACCCTACTCCTCAGGATGGCTTACCACAGAAGTAGGAGACAAGATGGGAACATGGAGGGTTGTTTTTTTTAATGCAGATCTCATCAAGAGGCTGACATTCCTCTCACTGCTGCTTTCAGACTGGAAACATTTTTGTTCCAACTGTTCTTCGTGTCATTATCAGCAAATGAACGTTTCCAGCCTGTTTCAGTCACTGGGGACATGACCATGAGAAAGATGTAGCTTTGACCTTGACCCTGGGGAGTTTAAAGAGAGGACAGACATGTCAGCAGTAATCATCACCACATGATGGCTGTGTCATGATAGGGGTTGCACCAGAGATGCTGGGAACACAAAGAAAGGGTCATAGAGAAGGTGATTCTTGATGAAGGCCTAGAGAGACCACTAGGAGTTCAGTGAGAACAGGACTGAGATTTCTACAGAGGGAATGGAACAAGAGTGAGCCTAAGGATTGGACCAGTGCACTTGACTGGGAGACAGGAGCCAAGCATAAATGCTGGGGATGTGGAGAGGTATGGACCTCAGCTTTACCAATGCAAACAGGGAGTCAGAGCACTTGGACTTTATTCTGTAGGTCAGCATCTCCCCCAAGAATCACCTATAAACACAAGCCCTACTTTCACTCTGCGAAATCAATAAATCAATAAGTCCCAAGATCAAACGCATCAGGGGCCTGCGGCAGAGCAGCCCCTCCTCTGGGAGATTCACTATATGTCTTCACATCTGAAAGCTTCCAGAAGCATTGTAGTCAGGGAGGAAACAGGGAAGGAGGCTTACCTTCTAGCTCTCTAAATCTGTGTCCAAGCCCCTACTCCATGCCATGACTGGTAGTCCTGCCCACAACTATTCCTCAGTCACATGGAGAGGCTGAGGCAGAGCCTAGACTATTTGTGGTTCTAAGCCGGAGAAGGGTGCACCAGGAGGAAGGTGGGTAGGCCCCATGAACCCTGGAGCCCATAGGTGATGACTGAGATCTGCTAGCCTGAATGTGTTACTGCTGTCCGTACAGAAGGGGAAAAAACTCAAGACAAAGCCAGGCGTGGTGGTGCACACCTTTAATCCCAGCACTTGGGAGACAGAGGTAAGAGGATCCCTGTGAGTTCAAGGCCAGCCTGGAACTGAAGAGTAAATTCCAGGTCAGCCAGAACTAAAGTGAGACCCTACCTCAAAAAAACAAATAAACAAACAAGCAAAAAACCCCTCAGACACAAGGCCTCTTCTGAAGGTACAGGCCCTGTTCCCTTATTCCTTCAGATGGAGATTGAAGGAAAAGAACTCAGCTCTGAAAGAAAGGAACCTAGGATTGAGGAGTGGTTTCCTTAGTAAGCCGCATCCTGCCTGAGGTCTGAAGAATAGGTAGGAATTAACCACCCCAAAGGGGACGTTTCGGGAATGGCAGTCACACCAAAAGGCCCTGTGGCTGGAAGGAAAATATTCCCATTATTTCACAACACAGAGAAAAAGCAGTTACTTCCTAACCATTGAGTAACCTTAACTGACATTGTTTATGAGAAACAAAATGTCCCCTCTGCATCTGAGGCTTGGGGGCCCTGGAAAGAAGGCTATCTAGGAAGCAGCCCGTCCTGGAGTTTCTGCTTAACAATGGGGAGGGAGAGCTGAGGGGCTCCCTGGGTTACAACAGACCTTCTGAGGCCAAGTTCCCATCCCCTTGTGAGTACCCGCCTTGCACAGAGCCCTCTCCACTCAAGGTCCCCTGTTACAAGGACTGATCCAGACGACCCATGGAGGAGGATATCCAGCTGGTTGGGGAAGGGGGAGGGGGAGAATCGGAGAATTGGGGATAACAACTCATTGATTGCCCATTAAATAATGTAACTCATTATGGACAATAAAAAATAAATTAAAAAAAAAAGAAGGGCCCTCCTCCCATCTCCAGGATGAGCGGTGTGAGCTGTGCTCCCAGAAGCAGGAGTTACCAGACACCCAGCTGTCCCCACACTGTTGACTCACCTTTCTTGAATCTTGAGTAAAATGCTTTCAACATGCATATCCCCCACGTAGCCACCAGAAACCCCGCAGCCCCTGCCAGGCCAGGGAGAATTTTATTTCTTCATTTCTTCTCCATTTGACTTGCAAGGGGTTTCTTCCTTAGTTAAATTCTGCCACGGGCACTTTCTCTCTGCCCTGTGTTAGCCCAAAGAACTCCACAGCCGTTTGCTTGATTCCCTGAGCATCCATGAACACAATCCTACATCAGGTAAGTGAGCATCACTGAAGGTTTGGGGGTCACAAGACAGACAACAGCCTGGCACATGACTCAACATTGAACGGATGCTCTTAGGCCTCGGCCATTGCTGGTAACATCTCATTGTTCACCTCCTGCCCCCCAGCCCATGGTTCCACCATCTTGCTCTCCTTCACGTCCCAAAACCTCTGTCCATTTCTCCTGCTGTATCCCAAGAAAACAGTCCAACAGGACAGGCATGGCTCAAAACGGCCATGCAGCTAAAGAATCACCTACTCCAGAAGAGCATGAGGCCTCTTGCTCCCCAAAATGAAAGGTACACGGCTGTGCTTTGAAGGTCACAGTTGCTTCCCTGGGGAGAGTACTGTCATCACCCCATTCATAAATCAGAAGGCTGAGGCCGAGAGGCAGTGAGGAGCTAACAAGCTAATGCTCAGGCTCTGCTTAGAAGCCAGGCAGTTATGTCCGAGCGCCATGCTATGAGCCCTGAAGGAGAGCCTGATGTAAAACAGTTTTCATAAGGACACACTTGTCAACTAAAACTTTTGGTGCCTATGATCACAGGCTCCTCACCCCATAATCTGGGTGCAGTGCATAGCTTGGGGGTGCTATTATTGTGATATTTGACTTAGGAAACTGAGGTGTGGGTAGCTTGAAGTCAGGTGCCTAAGTCTTCCAGAGTTGAGGTATATCTGCCAGACAGCTGTTATAGCTGTCCCTTTCACGTCCTCAAAACCCAGGCTTCCAAGTGCTGAGGGCTCTCCTGACTAGCCATGACTGTGTCCCAACAGTCACCATGGGTCACCGCCTCCCCCACCTGGTGGAAGCACAAGGACCACGCTCCCACAGGAAACAGGCTCTGATGAAGAGGTAGCCATGGCTATGAGGTCCTAGCGCTCTGACATTGGCCAGCTGTGTGAGTTTAAACAAGGTACTTAAACTCCCTGTGCCTTACTCTCCTCATCTGTAAAATGGAAATGACATGGTCTACCTGAAGGACTCAATGGAAAATTAAATGACCTAGTGTGGAAAGTAATACGGGAATGTGAATATTCAGGGTGAATTCTGGTCTTTTTGGGAATGGAGGGCTAAGTAAAGAAACTCAGAGAGAAGATAGGGTCATATGGGGCTAAGTGAAAAGGAAGGTTTGGGGGGGATATGTGGAACCTCCCCAGGCAGGTGGTCCCTAACAGCATGACCAAGGTGGTCCTCGTGCCTGCTGGAACCAGTGTCCTCAAAGCCTCCTTCCACGGAGTTCCTGTGCTCAAGGACTAGGCAGGGCTGAGCCTGTAGGCCAGCCTTCAGGGGAAGGACAGTGTGATCTCCCGAATGTGACAGGGCCAAGCCTGAATCCAGCTCTACTCTGAGCAGGTTATCTTGTCTTATCACCTGTCAAACAAGGAGGGGGAGGGCTTCTCGGAAGGTTGAGTAGTAGGTAACTGGCTGCCCACTCCCTCTTGAAGTCCCCCCTTCCCCTGCTTCTTTTCAGACTCCTGTGTGATCACCCGATTTTGGTAGAAACTGTCCCAGGTGCTCCTCTCTGCTCAGTCTCCCCACTGGCCTTGGAACCCACAGCCACACCCATGGTTTCTGTGACTGACTTTAGCTGCAGGCACCTGCTGAGTCCACCTGCCCCACAGACTTGCACCTTGAGCTCTGGAAGCATCCTCCAAGCACCAACAGTATGCTCAACCAGTCCTCTCTTGTCCCCACCTACCCCTCAAGACTGTGTAACATCATTAGTTGGTGGCTCCCAGCCTCCTCTTCCCATTGGCCAAAGAACTTTCAAGTCCAGCCCCAGCCTATCCCAGGCCTCCCTAATCTCCCTGCAGCCAGAGCCATCTGCCCAAACCCAGTTATGACCACGTCTCCTGCTCACACTCTTCATGACTCACCAGCTTCTCAGGATCAAGGCCAAACTTCTGAGCCTGGACTACAAGTGAGGTCTGTACCTACTTGGTGCTGCCTCTCCCACCTGCTCACCCCTGCAGAAATACCTAGAGCCAGGGCATCAGAGTGGCTGGCCCCTAGGGTTCGTGCCCCGTCCCCAACCCTGAATTTGTATGTCCAGTAGCAAAATGAATCCTCCTGTGCCCTTGGTGACCAACAGAAACAGTAAATAGACCTGGACTATGTCTTTCTAGGTAAGAGGCCAGGGAAAGCCACTTGAGGTCAAAACTGGTAGTGTATGGGAAGTGCCCCGAGGGACATGAGTCCTGGCACCTTGTCTTGAAGGAGAGAGCTGGAGCAGGAAGGGCAGGTGCTGACAGGGATATGCCACCTCCCTCTTGTGACCTTTTCTAGAGACATTTTCTCTGAATGTCAGGTTCATTAGACATGGTTCTGGGATGGAGGAACTGCATGCAAGCTGCATTAAAGGCCGGACAGACCGGCAGACAGACATCATCAGGCTGATGATGAAAAGTGAGGTTGAGATATCACACCTCCCCTTGGGCCATGGATAAGGACAGAGTCCCCTGGGACTACACCTCCATAATGTGTCAACCACAGGATCCCAGAACAAGCAGTCCCCTAGGAAACACCAGGGGCCCACTGTGCTCTTCAAGTTCTGGTGCAGATTCCAGGGAGGACCAGCCACACCCTCAGTCAACCTGCCCCTTCCTGAGATATTCCAAGTCCATCCCTTGGTTAGACATCCTTTCCCCTCCCAATTCTATCCCTTAAGCCCAGCCTACCACCAACAGCCTTCTCTGAGTTTACCATACTGGATACTGAAGAAATCAATCAGGTATTTTCCTTACCCTCAAGGAACCCCAGGAGTCCTGAGGAAACCCATACAGGTACACAGACATTACCTCATAGGGAGCTCTGTGCCATGACAGAAACAGGCACATACATTCTAGAGGAGAAGGATTTCCTACAAAGAAAGTGACCACCTGAGTTGGGCTTTGAAGGATGAATAGGAGTTGATCACCTTGTTTATTCTCTCTAAGAGAGACTTGCTTCTGAACACAGAAGGGGTTATGAGCTCCAAGCCTGAAGAGTACAAAGTGACTCTGAGACTTTCACCTTCAGTCACTTTCCTTGCTGAGTAGCAAGGTGTATTAGTCAGAGTTCTCTAAAAGAACAGAACTAACAGAATAAATTGTAATAAACAAAAAGGGGATTTATTGGTTTAGCTCACAGCAGTCCCACAATAGCAGTCTGCAAGCCTGAGAGTCAAGAAACCAGTATCTCAGTCCCCGTGGCTGGATGCCTCAGCAGTCCCAATCCAGCACTGAAGGCCTAAAGCCTTCCTGAGGGCTGCTGGTCTTCAGTCCAGGCTGGAAGACTGAAGAAGCTTCATTTCAATGCCGACTAAGAGATGCCTGCCAGCAGCCAGGGAGGTAGGGAGAGACAGAGATTTCTTTCCCCTTTATATAGCCTTAGGGCAGGGTCGTGCAACCCTATCCCAGACTTGTTGGCTTCCTGAGTCTCTGGAATTTCCTTCCTGCACTGCCTTCCCAGGAAGGGATGTTATTTTCCAGCTTCCCTGAGCTTCCTTACATCCTGCACCCTACTGAGAGGGCTGCCTTCCTGTGAACAACATCATAGAGCCACCCAAGATAATTAGAAAGATCAAGTTGACAACAAAACCTAATGATCACACAAGGTCAAGGCCCTCCTCTGGCCAGGACCCCATGGCTCTGGCTTCTGCTTTCTCTCTCCTGGTGTTACTCTGTAGCTCCTTGGCATTGTTGATAGGGAAGTAATTCATGCTGTGCATGGGCTTCCAAACAAGCAAACCCCTCAGGGTCAGCTGCTGCCCAGCTCTCAGGAGCCCAGTACTCACACCATCTGCTATAGCTCTGTGTGTGGGTCCCCAGGCCCATGCTGGGCTAGAGAAGGCAGGATGAATCCCTGAACAACAGGCCTTTCCTTTCTGAACGTTCCAGGCTTCGCATGTGAATACACACCTTCCTCAGTACAGCCTCCCCATGAGTCCACCCAAGGTGCCAACTCCCCAGGGACCTCACTCCTTTCCAATGACCTGCCTCTGGTCACACAGTTCTTCCTCCTTCGCCCTTACAGGACCCCTCTCCCTTCAAGGACACTGCCACCCCCATCCCTGGTACCGAGCAGCCTGCTGAGCTCCTGGCTTGCACCTCCACAGTTCCCTGGCTGCCAGCTCCACTTCACGCCTCTCAGAGGAGCAGCTGTCGGCATGTTCTGGTGGCCAGGATGAGGGAGAAAGTTAAAGAAAGAGTTTTGCAGGGAAGGGAGACACAGACTAGGAGAACGAGGGAGCACCTCACAGGAAAGTGAGGAGGTCGAGGCAGGGGAAGGAGAAACAGAGGTCGCAGAGGCCAGAACAGAGTAGCAAGGCCGACCTGACCTGGGAAAGGACAACAGCCATGCCTCTCTGGTAAGTCCCTGCTGTGGGGGGGAAAGCCTGAGAACCTAGAAGGGGTCTGCAGTGTGCAGGGCAGGGGCTGGGCTTGCATGGGCCTTCCAAGACTCTGGGACTAAGGACTAGGGGAAACAGGAAGAAGTATTTAACGCTTGGCACTTGAGCAGCAAAAACATACATGTGTGCACACACAGATAGATACACATGAGCACACAGACTGTGTAATATCCACACAAAGACACATACATTCAGAGATGTACACACACACACACACACACACACACACACACACACACATAAGCACACAGACATAAACGCCCACGCATGCTCTTCAGGGACCAAGGGGTCAGTGGTCCTGTACTAAAGACTCAAGCCCATCTGTGGCCTGGGGAGGGGTCTCTTCTCCCCCCAAAGCCTCAGAGTAGTCTCAGAAGCCAGGGTCCCTACTCTTTAGAGGGCAGGTTTGCCATACAGGGCTGCAGCGTGCCCCCAACCCAGAAGTTTTCCCACCAATGGAAAGAACATCATGGCAGAGCTGCCAAAACCCCATGGCAGAGGGTGGGAGGCCCAGATGGAGAAGAGACCTGTCCAGGGACCCTCAGCCAAGCTGTACAAAGCTGGCCCCGGCCCTGGTACACCTGGCCTGGTCCTACCTTGCTCTCCAACTTTGAGGTGCCACAGGGAGGGAGCTGAGCAGGTTATGGGCACAGGATCCTCTCTTTGATCTCCACATTCCCCCCATCCTACCTTTCCCCACCTCCGTCTGTATGGAGCCGCTGTCTGGCCATGCCCACTTCTGCTCTCAGCCTGTCAGAGGCTAAACAATCTTGGCTGGTTGGGTGGATGGGAAGCCACCTTCATGCTATGTTCCCCATGAGCCAGGCTTCATTCTGCTCTGGACTGCCTTTCTGAGGGGTCAGGAGGCACTAGAAAGAGGAGTCCATCTGTCCCTAGAGATACAAAGAAGAGAAGGACCTTCAAGGTGGGACAAGACCCAGCATAAGGCAGGAGGATGAACCGAGGAATCGGGCCAGCCACCTGCATAAAGTTGCCCCCAAATTATGCAAAAGACTTCTTTGACTTCACTGAATCCCACCTGCATGCTGGGAGCTAGGGCAGATGCAGCCATCACCAGCCACATATCCAACCCAACAACCTGAGTACCATTGAGCATTCACTCACTTTAAAGAAACCAAGCCTCAGAGAGGCAAGGATCCAGGTATGAAGTTCCAGCCCCAACAGTAGCAATACCCACCTCTTTCTTCACCGCCCCTGGCCTCCCTCTGCAGGGAGAGACAAATGAAGAAGCAATAAGTTAGGGTGAGAGTTGCTCCTAAGGAACACTCCGATTTTATTAGGAAAATAACCTCATAACCCCATTGTGGTCTGTCACTGTAACAAACTACCTGAGAAAATCAACTAGAAGGGAGATTCCTTTGAGCTTACAGTTTTGGAGGCTTGTGTCCACAGTTGATTGGCCCATTGCTTTGGGACCTTTGGGGAAACAGCACAGCATGATAGGAATTTGTGGTGGAGTAAATCTGCTCATTTCACGACATCCAGGACACAGAGAGAAAGAGAGACAGAGAGATTGGGGGGGGGGAATGGCAGGCTAGGGTCCCAGTATCAAGGGCACCTTTCTGATGACCTAACTTCCTCCCACTAGGCCCTGCTTCCTAAAGGTTCCACCACCTCTCCATGGTTCCACAGGCTGGTAGCTAAGCCTCTTAGCAGACAAGCCTTTTGGGGACATTTAAGATCCAAACCATAATACTCATGGAGATCTGTGTTGAGCCCCAGAGCCTGCAATTGTGATTTCAGGAAAAGCCAGTGCAGTAAATAGTAGAACCAGGACTGAGCTCTGAGGCTGGCAGAAGGCTTGAACCTATATCTACTCTATATCTACTATTCCAGCTGTGGGACTCCTTTCCTCACCCCCAGAAGCACATTTGCACTGACGTCTCACGAGGTTGTGGGAAGCACGCAGATGGGTTTCTGCGGATAAGTGCTCCAGGAATGGCAGCTCTGGGTGTCACTCAGGGAGAGGTCCCTCAGCTTAACAGAGGGAGAAGCAGTTGGAGGTGGGGACAAGCAAGAGAAGAAACAGCAGAAAGAGGAGGACACCCCCCCCCCGTGACACTGGAGAGTTGCCACATCTCATGTGCTGGATGGAACTGGATTTGTTATGAAAGCACAAAAAATAGCAGCTGAAATCTCTGGTCAGTTGATTTCAGGGGTAAATGGTGGGAACCAGAGACCTGGAGCCTCTTAGCTATCATAGCAATCCTGGGGAAGGAGGTAGACTGCTGCAAGGTCATAGAAGTTGAGAAGTTCCCAAGACTTGTAAGTCAAATGTAAGAACAAGGAGGCTGCCAGTGCAGCAAGCTGGTGAGGCTGACCAGTGCCAGGGAACAGCTGGTAATCACAGCAACAGCGGATACCGAGGGAGCGTGTCCTCATACCAGGCATGGCTGAGAGTGTTTTCCACGGGTGACTGTATCCTCCTCAAAACAGTCCTTGGAATGTGACACCATGATTGGTTCCATCTCACAGTCAAGGAAACCTGGGAACAGAGAGACGGAGCGATGCATCTGAGCTCACACAGCTAATCAGCTGGGTGTCTTAGAGACTCGCCAGGATGCTAGGCTCCCCCAAGTCCAGATATTTGCCCAAAGAAGAGTGCGGAGTGGTGCAAGTTGCAGAGAAGGACCCAAGGCTCCCAGGAACCCCACCTCAGGCCTACAGGTGTGGCCATAGCACAAAGGTAGGACTCATATTCCTGACCACACACTCAGCACCTCTCAGAAACTTGAGTGGACTCCACATCTCCACCAGTCGCTGCTACACTGAACCACACTGAGCCACCTAAAACGACAAGTGCAAGGTCATCGCTATAGTGCTGAGCTCAGCCAAAACATCATGAGCCCGCAATTCAGAACCCACAAGACACCCTTGCTCCACCGGAACCACCCTCTCCATCCAGCATGTGGCTGGCCAAGTCTGGCCCCACTCTCTCCCAGCACCCCTCTTCTGGCTCCATCCACTGCTCAGCTGATGCCACCATCTGGGGCCCATCTGCAGGGAGTCTGCCTGCTTGTAGGGGGCGGGGCATCTTCCATCTGCATTCCTGGGGTGATGGGCAACCTGGCACTCCATAGATCCCAGGACGGCCAGGTGTGGTACCATGCTAATGAGGCATGGAGGATGTAGGGTTTTGCTGAGTCTGGCAGGCTTCTGGGACAGTCTCCTTCTGATAAGGAAGTTGAGGCAAAGTCCGAGGGCCCCTGTAAATCTTAGCAATCCTGAAAACTCCAAAGCCCCCAGGCAGGCCACAGCTGTCCCCTAAGATAAGATAAGCAGTTCAAAACCTAACTTATTCCAACTGCAAATAACAAACCTAAACAATAAGGTTTCATTTCCTCTGCTAACATCATCATTCTCTCACAGATCTTGCTTCCTATGCTTCTACCTCTGACTTTTCTCTATATAAGAAACTGTTATCTATCCAATAAATGAGAACTGCCCACTGCCGCGTTCTCCCGAGAGTCTCATCTCTCGTTCGGCTCACGGCTGTTCCAAGCCACTGCTCATTCAGCTCCCGTGGGTGAACAGGGAGTTGATGCACGCTGCAACCCCCTAAGTAACCCACGGACCCAGAGCCAGGCACTATAATATGGGCCTGACAGAGAAGGTGTAGACCATCTGATCATACACTGGGCATTTTCTGGGCACCAGCAAAGCAAAGGTTAAAAGGAATGGTTGACATGACTCTGCCCAGTGAGGTAACATGGATAAACTTGTTGCATCTCCATCTAACACACAAGAATCCATGGGTGGAAGGTCACATTCCTTCCTGACCTCCCAGGTAGAGGTCAGAAGCCCGTTGGAGGGGCTGTAGCTCAGGTGGACAGGCTTCTCGATGGTACACACTGGGGCTAAAATGTTAGTAGGTGTATTTGTTTCCCAGCACGAGCTAGAACCAATGTCCATAGTTAGAGTGTCTTGTCACCAAAGAAACATGTTCTTTCACAGCTCTGGAGACCGGAAGTCCTTCCTTCCTTTCTTAAGTTGCTTTTTTCAGGTATTTTGTTAAGTAATGAGAAAAGTAACTAATACGATCCCTTTCAAGAGCACAACTCCAATGACCCAACTTCCTCCATTAGGCTCTACCTTGTAAAGGTTTCACCGCCTCCCAATAACCCCTCAGATGGGTGACCATGACCTTAGAGGACACTCCAGATCCAAACTATAGGATTAAGGTGTCAAATTTCAGGGTGTTGTAGTCAGCTTCTTGTTGCTGGCAGAAAAAAAACTCAGCCAAAAACAAGTTGATGGGAGGAAAGGGTTTATTTTGGCTTATAGACTTGAGAGGAAACTCCATGAAGGCAGGAAAAATGATAGCATGAGCAGAGGGTGGACATCACCTCTGGGCCAACATCAGATGGACAACAGCAACAGGAAAGTGTGCCAAACACTGGCAAGGAGAAGCTTTCAATAATACCCAAAAACCTGCCCCCAACAACACACCTCCAACAAAATTGCCATTAGCTGGGGATCAAGCATTCAGAACACATAAATTTATGGGGCACACCTGAATTATACTACCATATTTTGCCCATGACCCCCGTAAATGATAACCATACATGATGTAAAATGCAATGCATTTAGTTCAACGATAGCAGTTCTCATAGTTTTATAAAGTCCAATGATGTTTAAATATCCCCATAATTCCCTTTAAACTGAGCCATAATACCAAAAAACAAAAACCCATAATGGCACAGAATATTCACGTTGCAAAAGATGGCATTGAGCATAGCAAAGACAGATTGAACCAATACAGGATTTAAAACAAACAGGACAAACTAACTCCAAGTCCATTAATCACCAGTGACAGGTCTCTGGAGTTCCAATTTTGCCCCTCCAGCTCAGCTACTCACAGTCTGGGAACATTTCATCTGGTGCTGGCAGCTCTCCTTGGCAGCCATTCCATAGTACTGGCATTTCACTGGTTCTCCACTGCAACCCATGGTTCATCCTCATGGCTCCATTGGGCCTCTGTGCAGGCACTCCAACATTCCTACTTCACACTGCCCATGGACATTTCCAAAAAAAAAAAAAACTGTATTGCAAATCCAATGACCCTCTCTTCCTGCATGTGTTGTATTCCATAGTACCAGGTGGGCTACCAATTTGTGAATCCAGGGGGGAACAAAGCCAACTTTGAAGAGCAGGAAACCTTCTACATTTTGGTCGCCTACTTCCACATTCTTCCTGCTGTCCCAATGCAGATCACCTGGCCCGATCTCAATGCTTGTCATCTCTCAAACAACTGCAGGTGAATGGGCAGAAGTTTCAGCTCAGAGATTTCATTTCTTTCTGTGCCATCTCCATCTGCTCACACTAGTCCATTTCCACACAAAGCAACCCTGCACAAGTTCTCAGGACACAGACAGGCAGAATGCAGCCAGCCTCTCACACAAACTGCTTCTAGACCAGTCCTGACAAAGTTCTTTCTCAGCCTTATAAGTCAAACCTCACAGCTCACAGTTCTTACTACATTCAGGTCTTTCAACTCTGACTAGAATAGTCTATCAAGCCACACTTATAGCACCACAAGGTATCTCTTAGGCCCAGGTTTCAAATCCTTCCACATTCCTCCTGCAAATCAGTTACAAAAGGGCAAAGTCACAAGAATCAGAGTTCTAGCAGCAACAACCCATCCCACTCTTTGGTACTAATTTACTGTTGTAGTAAGCTTTCTTCTCGTTGCTGGCACAAAGAACCCAACCAAAAGCAGCTTGTGGAGGAAAGGGTTTATTTTAGCTTACAGACTGAGGGAGAAAAGAAAGCTACCTTGCAAAGATGCATAGATCCAAATGGGAAGCTCCATGATGGCAGGGAAAACAATGGCATGAGCAGAGGCTGGACATTAACTCCTGGCCAACATCAGATGAACAACAGCAGCAGGAGAGTGTGCCAAACCTTGGCAAGGAGAAGCCGGCTATATCTTTCATAAACCCGCCCCCAACGACACACCTCCAATAAGGCTCCAATTCCAAAATTGCCATCAGTTGAGGATCAAGCATTCAGAATATATGAGTTTATGGGGGACATCTGAATCAAACCACCACACAGGGCAGTAGGTTAATTTTAGACCCTTCTCTCTGCTCCTGGAATAGGACGAGACCTCTGCTCCCCTGATAGCCCCAGCTGTATCCTTGGTCCCAAGTTCAGTGTCTGGCTCATGTAACAGAAGACCAGTATCTTTGACCTTCTCTGTTTCAGCCTCCACGGAGCTGCCCCCTCCTCAGTGTCCACCAGATACCAGCTCCATGGCACCCCCACCCCTCCTGTTCTCCCCAATCACTACCCTTATCAGTTCTTTCAAAGCATTCATATGCCTGCATATAGTACATCTATTTATAAAATATATTTCTATAGCACTGCATTCATACTTTATATGCATTGTAAAATCTAATTGAAATTATCTAGAATTAAAATATAAGAAAAAGATAAAATATTGTATTTTACTGTCATATTTTTTGCTACTGCAAAAAATGTTAATGAGAGCATGTGTTCTATTTTTCAAAACTAAAGCTTTATGATACAGTGGCTCAAAGGTCTGGTTCTTAATTCAGTTTTTTTTTTTTTGGCTTGGTTTTAATTGCTGTTATGGCTGGGGGAGAAAAGAAAGCCACCTTGCAAAGATGCATGGATCCAAATGGGAAAACGGCAATGCCAGGCTGTGCTTACTAAATTCTCACAGTTATTTTTCATTCCCAGCCACCAATTATGCAAAGTTTTTTGTTGAAATTCAGAAAGCAAATTTCCATCTTCCCTGATGTCAATCAGCCATTCTCACAAACTAATCAAAAGGTGTTACATTTTTATATTTTTAGCAAATAGGTTCTGGAACACTTTAGATGATTTTTTTTGAAGCAGGTTAAAATATTCTGTTTCCAAGTTCTTAAAGTTTACACACACAGGAGTTGTAATAGGTGATGTGTATAAAATGCTCTCTGTCAAAAAGAGTCACACAACAATGGAAACACTTCCAAATATTTGTTTTAAAAATACTCTCTTCTCGTTCCTCTTAGAAAATAATTTCTCTTTCAGTTGTTATTTACATATCAAATGTAGCATAGGGAAGCAGGGAAAATATGTTTAGTGATTTTTTTTCTTCCTTTCAAAAAAATCTCTGTTGCTGCAATGCAATGTGTTGTCCTGGAGTGTGGAACAGAAAAAGAACCTAAGTGGAAAGGAAACTGATGGAATCCAAATAACATCTGGAGGATTCATTAATGATAATTTACAAGTGCTAATTTTTAATTTTTATTTGTGTGTATATGTGCACCGCCGACCAGGGTCTCTTACTACTGCAAAAGAATGCCAGATGCATGTGCCATTTTTTGCATTACTTTACTTGGATGCTGGGGATTTGAACCCAGGCCAACAGGCTTTGCAAGCACGCATCTTTAGCTGCTAAGCCATCTCCCCAGCCTCCAATGCTAATTGTTTTTGAAAACAGAGTCTCATTTGCACCCAGGCTGGCCTTGAACTTGAAGATTCTCCTGCCTCTGTCCCTGGAGAGCAGGAATGACAGTGTACGCCATAACATGCAGTTCCATTATCAATTCTTGCTTTGTTTTGTTTTATTTGAGGTATATTCTCACTCTAGCTCAGGCTAACCTTGAACCCACAGTGATCCTCCTCCAACTTCAGCCTCTCAAGTGCTGGGATTCCAGGCATAAGCCACATGCCTGGCTTTGCACTGTCAACTCCTGGTTTTCACAAACCTACCATGGTTATATATTTAAAAAATAACATTATGGGAAACTGGGAAGAGGATCCACAACTGCTCTGTACTCCCTTGATAACTTTCTGTACACATAGAATCATTTCAAAATAAAGCAGGCATGGAGACAGGAGAATCAGGAGTTAAAGGTCATCCTGGGCTACATGGTGAATTCAAGGCCAGCCTCAATTACATGTCCCCCTATCTCACAAACCAAAAACAAAAAATAGCTTATTTTAAAATTTTGATTATCTAGTATATCTTTGACAGTCCAACCGTCAGAAAAATGGTCAGAAAGTTTGAAACTCTTCTCATTTTGAAAAGGAAAAAAAATCTCATCTAAAGTTCCCATCTCATTTTTTTGCTACAAGATAACCATCAAAGCTCTATTCCCCCATTATAAATACGATAAGAATTCCACCATATCAAAAGGTCTTATTTTTATAATATAAATCATATTAACAACATCCCTGCATCTTTCTCGCACCCTTCTCCCCTCGACTTCTTTGTTTCAACAGGAGGTCTGAGTGAATTTCATGTCTGCTATAATCTGTAGAAAACCCCGAATCCTTCATGTATTGCAGATAAGCATCCAACCTCTCATGGTTATATTTATATTGTTTTTCCATAAAACATTGTTTTCATTAAATAAGTCACTCATTATTGAAACTAAATCTTCTTTGGTATCTCTCATAAAAAATAGTAATTCTTTGTGTATTTCATTATTGAGACCCAAATCCAGCAGAAACCATCAGTGGAGACACGTTGGAAACATCTGCGCCTTCCTCCCTCTACGCTGCCCAATTTGTTAGGTCCCTGATCCCTCATATCTTCCACGGTGCTCTCTTCCCCTCTTCCAACTGCACTTGCTGACAAAGAGATGCATTTACGTTTGTCTGTAAGATTTTTTTTTCTGTAGGTTATTTCATCTGTTTTTTTTTCCTGAGGCAGGAAGAACAAGCATTTTCTTGATGGCATGAGGCTTTTTAGCTGTCACGATTAAGTTTTTAAAAAGTCTCCAAAGAGGCATCTAAACATCTGTCACAAACTATCAGAACTTATGTACAGAATCAGAGGGAGCGTCACATAACTTCAGACATGGCTGGGGAAAAAATGAGCAGTTTGTCTTTGTGTTCCGGATGCTTTGTTTTTTTAAACAATATCATTGCATCTGTCGAAGAAAGGCTAGGTTATGCTGTGGCTTAACACATCACAGGTCAGCTGTGTCATGGTTCACTCTGGGACCCAGGCAGACTGAGTGACTTCTTTCCAGAACATCAATAGACCCTGTGCAAAAGGAAAGGAGTGTGAAGAATTGAAGGTTTCACCTCTGTTCCGATTTCAGTGGCCAAAAGGTCGTGTGGCCATACCTAACGTCAATCGGGCCAGGAAACCAATTGTTGGGAAAGAATCAGAAGTAGCCAGTGTGTGGGATCAATGATGCCCGCACTTGCTAATTGCAAACACTTGACCTTCTCATTAGCCAACATCTCAGATTTGTCACCAGTGGGCACAAGTGTAAAACACAGCCAACTCTTCTCAAGGCTTTCCTCCTTCTCATCTAATTTCTTGTCAGATCTGATTATATCATCATTCATTTGGAGAAGACATATCATCCTTTCACTTTCTTTCTTTTTTCTTTCTTTCTTTCTTTCTTTTTTTGAGGTAGAGTTTTGCTCTCACCCAATCTGACCTGGAATTCACTATGCTGTCTCAAGCTAGCCTCAAACTCATGCTCCCAAGTCAAGTGCTGGAATTAAAGGCATGTGCCGCCCCCACCACACCAGTCATCCTTTTGTTTTTTTACTGTGCTTGTGATCACATTTATTTATTAGTATTACCTCCAATCGATGGGACCCTAGCAGTTAATTTTAAAGCTGCAAGAGTATTTGGTAGAGGTTTAGGTAAAGAAATCAAATTATCTAACAATGCAAGCCCATGAATTCCCTTAGTGGCACTATTTATAATATCCCAACACTGTAAACACCAAAAATACCTTTTACTTACACTTATGTATTTATTTATTTATTTATTTATTTATTTATTTATTTATTTTGCAAGCAGAGAATGTATGAGAATGGGCACACCAGGGCCTCTAGCCACTGCAAACCAACTCCAGATACATGTGCCCCTTTGTGCATCTTGCTTGACATGGGTCCTGGGGAATCAAATCCAGGTTGTTTGACTTTGAAGGCAAGCACCTTAACCACTGAGCCATCTCTCCAGCCGCCCCCAATGCCTTGTAATAGGACAGCAGACATATGCATGTAATGAAATGTTAGGTGGTTATGCGATTGAACAAACCACACTAACAGTTTGCTACAGATCATCAATGTTGTGAGGATGGAAGGAGTGTTCCAATGTCCCATTTCATTTATGATTTAGAGACTCGTGTGTTCCTAGAAATAGGATGGGCTTGCCTAGGGCAGGTAGTGACTGAAAGGTGGCTTCTGGAGTTCTGGAAACTTCAGGTTTCTTAATTTGGGTGCTGGATGTTCACATCACTAAGAGACATTAGCCCGTAGCCTGCAGATCTGTAGACTGTCCCTGTATGCACGTTACATGTCTATGACGAGTTTATTTAAGGAGGTAGAGAAACGGCTCTGCAGGTGATAGTTCTTGCTGCACAAGAGGACCCACATCAATTCTCAGCACCCACATAAAAAGCTGAACATGACCATGTATGCCTGTAATCCCAGTGCTGGGAGCCCAGTGGAGACATTAGGATGGCTGGGACTCATTGATCAACCAGTTTGACCCAAAGAAAAAGGTAGCTCTGGGTTCAGTGAGAGACTCCATCTCAAGGAAATGGCACAGAAGTACAATGGAGGACACCTGAAATTCTCCTCTGGGCTCCTCAGGTACATGAATACACTATACACACGGCACTCAAACACACTGTATCATGCACACTACACACATACATGTTAAAATTAGAAATGAATTTATTTAAGTTCAAACTGGATTTCATAATCCACATATCCCATAAACATCCAGTAAAAGTCACTGCCATTAACGCCATTGCCTTACAACTAGCCTCTGAGTACACCTCAGCCCCTCCGTGTTCCATGACTGCCCAACATAAGACCAAACACCAATATCAATCCATATGTTAAATATTAGTACAGCTGAATTTGACTCTTTTAAGGAAGCTAATTAATGTCAAATGCAGCTCCAATAGTTTTTGCCTGTCTCCAAAGGATTACCTTAAGAATCCCACCTTGCAGACAGCTGCTCTCAGAACCCCCAGGCCTGCATCAGGACCACCAATAGGGCCGTTGGCACCTGTCTGTGAGAAACCTGCACCCCGACTCTTCCCAGTCAACAGATGATCAGGCCACATGCAAGCCAGTGAGCATTTCCGAGGCCTTTATACAGATGCTCTGATAATTTTAAGCAGAGGAAAACCATGAGCTTCCATAATGCAAAACTAGGGATTCTTATCAAACAAATATGCTGGGAAATCCATGCTATGCATCTCATCGTAAAATCAATGCTCCAGCCAAGCAAATATTCTGCATTTAGACTATAAATACGTGAATTATCCAGAGTAAAGAGGGATGTCAGGCTGGCCAGATGGCTTAATGGGTAAAGTGCCTGTTGTGCAAGCCTGACAATCCACATCCAGAGACTCACAACCCACTTAAAGCCAAAGAGCAGTACAGCCATGTGTAATCCCAGAGTGCCTCCTGAGAGATGGGAATAGAGACCGAAGGATCCAGAAGCTCAGGGCCCAGCCAGCCTGACACAGATAGCACTTTACAAAAGAGACCCCATCTCAAACAAGGTAGAAGGCCAAAACCACAATCATGCTGACCTCTGACATTCACACTGCTGTGGCATGTGCACGCCCACTTCACATACACAGCACACGAACACATGCACACGCACAAACATTTCTTTTGCTTCTTGAGGTAGGGTCTCGCTTTAGCCCAGGCTGACCTGGAATTCACTATGTAGTCTCAGGGTGGTCTTGAACTCTTGGTGACCCTTATACCTCTGCCTCCTGAGTGTTGGGGTTAAAGATGTGCACTACCACACCTGGCACACAAAAATGTTTTTAAAGCATGACATTGAATGCACTTTGCTCTCCTGTCACACTCGTGGTGAGAGGAAGCACTGCAGACTTTTAATGCTTTAAAACACACACTCAGCACCAAGCTTTACATTTGAATCCATGCTCCAAATCTCATGCTCCTGTTTTGCACTGCCCTATTTGTTGCTGTTTCTTTTTAAATGACACATGTGGTTTAAGTGACATGTGTGTTTGGAATCCCCATGCATGTACAGCAATGGAGGTAGACCAGTCAATCCAGAAGCTCCCAGGCCAGCTGGACTGGTTTATATGAAGCAGCAAAAGCAAATAAGAGACCCTTTATTGAGCAAAGTGAAAGGAGAGGACAAACACAAGGCTGTCCTGAGACCTCTACACATGCACCATGACATACACATGCCCATACACACACACATCATACAATCCACATACACACATCATACAATCCACATACACACACTTCATACAATCCACATACATACACACATCATACAATCTGCATACACACATCATATAATCCACACACATCATACAATCCACATACACACATCATATAATCCACATACACACATCATACAATCCACATACACACAAATCATATAGTCCACATACACACATCATAAAATCTGCATACACACATCATGCAATCTGCATACACACATCATAAAATCCGCATACACACATCATACAATCCACATACACACACATACAATCCACATCATCCCAATCCCCATAACCTGTGAATCTGTCCCCTCATGTGGCAAAAGGAACTTTGGAGATGTGACTGAGAATCTTCAGATAGGACTGGGCATAGTGGCACGTGCTTGGAATCCAAGTACTCAAGACAGGAGGATTGAGAGTTTAAGGTCATCCTGGGCTACAATGTGACATCCTGTTTCAAAAAGAAAAACAGAATTTTAGAAACATTTTAATTTATTTATTTGACAGCAGAGAGAGAGAGAAGAGATAATGGGGACACCAGGGCCTCTTGCCACTGCAAGCCAACTCCAGGCATATATGCCACTTTATGCGCCTGGCCTTATGTGTGTAATTAGGGAATCAAACCTGGGCCAGCAGGCTTTGCAAGCAAACACCTTTAGTCTCTGAGCCATCAGCCCAAAAAGTAGAATCTTGAGAGGGAAAAATTCTCCTGGATTATTTCAGCAGCTCATAAGAACCATAAATGCTCTTTTAAAAAATGGTTTTATTTATTTATTTGCAAGGAGAAAGAGAGAAAATGGGCAAGCCAGGGCCTCTTGCCTACTGCAAACAAACTCCAGATGCATGTGCTACTTGGTATATCTTACTTTATGTGAGTGCTGGGGATTTGAACCTGGGCCATCGGGCTTTGTAAGCAAGCGCCTTTAACCACTGAGCCATCTCCCCAGCCCCCATAAATGCCCTTACACGAGGGAGACAGGAGGTCAGACTCAAAGCTAGAGAAAGAGAAGAGGACTGTTACCAGATTTGAAGTTTAGAAAAGCTATAAACCAAGTAAGGCAGAAGCTTCTAGAAAGGGCACAAAAAAAAAAAAAAAAACAGATTGCTCCTTAGGGGACTCCAGAAGGGCAGTTCTGCGATCACCATTTTATCTTGCAAGACTCATTTCAGACTTCTGACCTCCAGAATTATAAAATAATAGATGTGTGTTGATTTAAGCCATTAAGTTCGTGTTCATCGGTCACAGCATCAGTGGGAAACCACCTCCCACACATCCTCATATTCATGTTTGCACAAGTGCATTAATGTCATGTTGATTTCTCATCCATTGACTTGCATTCTTCATTGACTGAAGATTACACAGCAACCTCTCCCTCAGCCGGAGACTAATTTCACACTAGAGGTACAAAACCCTCAAGCCGGAATGTTGGGAACTTTCTGTGACTGAGTGGTAGGTAACTTGGGCTGCGAGCTTTCTGGCAACTGTAAAGAGCAAATGCGTTTTAGAAGCTGGGCGTGGTGGCGCACATCTTTATTCCCAGCACTTGGGAGGCCGAGGTAGAAGGATCAAAGTGAATTCGAGGCTAGCCTGGGGCTACAGAATGAGATCCAGGTCAGCCTAGACATTTTTCTCTCCACTCATTTCCCAAGTTCTCTGAGCCTCTCCCCCTCCTCTCTCAGCTCGGCTTCTCCACCCAAGGCTTCTCATCACAGGGTCTCAAGTCCCTGGTCCGACTTCAAGCTTCAGGACTCAAGGTCACTCAACCCCTTGCTTGGGGAAAAGCTGCCAGGCACAGGTTACTAGAAGCCAATGGGCAAGGTTGAAACAATTAGCAGAGGGAAGGAGGAGCTTATGAGAGTTTCAGACAGAGAAAGGGCGCTGCTACCCACAGTGCACTAGGCTTTGGTGTGCAGGATCAGAAGTCAGCCCAGGAGCCAGCCAAGGCTCTGCGCAAGGCTCCAAAGCAGAGTTTGACAGGAGCCAGGCAAGCCCTCCTGCATACTTGCTCCCATGACTCCCCAGGAAATGTGACTGCAGCTTCCAGTCCTTGATCTGGGCTAGCCTTGTGACCTGCTTTGACTAACAGAATGTGACAGAAGTGACATGGCCCAGTTTAAGCTGTGACCTCAAAGAACAAGCTCTCTTGCTCATTCTCTCTCCTTTCCTCCCTTCCTTCCTCTCCCTCCTCTCCTTCCCCTCTTCCTCTCCTCCTTTATGCCTTGAGAACAAGCCTGCTGGAGACATGTGAAGACCACATAGAAAATGCCCCATCTACACCAGTTCAATGCCATCCCAGACCAGCCAGTTAACAACAGAGGCAAGAGTGTGTCTAGCCTGAGCCAGCCAAGCCCTTCCCACAGCAGAACAACCATCCTCTTGGCCTATAAACTCACAAGCAATACCTAACGTGTGCTGTTACAAAGCACTGGGATGTTTTGTTACATAGCAAGAGCTAACTGATACAGCAAAGGAGGACTAGACCCCAAACCTGCCCAACAGAAGAGTGACTGAGGAGGCAGTCAATACATTCACGTCAGGGACTTCGGCTCCCCCTTCCTCTGCAGCCTCAAGCAGCAGCCAAGACTGAACTGCCACCAACACCCCACACCAAAGAGCATCCAGCTACGCATGCACAGCTGCTTGGAACTGACCTTCTGGTCTTCACGGGGTACTGCTCAAAAGGGGCTTTTGTTCAGACAAAGCAAAAGCTGCCAGATCTCAAAACCATGATGAGAGAGAGAGAGAGAGGCAGAGGGAGGGGGAAGGAGAGGTCCCTGTTTTTTTCCACCAGCATGGAGGATAGGGTCACCTAAAAACCAGATCAAATCAGAGCCCAGCTAGCAAGATGAGGATGATAACTGGAGGGGACCAAAGTCTGATCTCCTGAGAGATTACTCCTCCTTGATCTGATTCTCAAGTGTATGAACCTGGGACACCTCCACTTAAATATCAGACCAGAGCTATGGGATGTGGGTGCAGAGCTGTGCCATTTATAAATGCCTTGGAGGGTTTTGTTGACCCCCTCTCCAGAGAGCCATAGTTTTTGTAAAATTCTGAGACAAGCTATGAGAGTCCAAGGGGCTGGGGAAATGGCTCAGTCAGCAAAGTGCCTGCCTCACAAGCACGAGGACCAGAGTTCAACTCTCAGTGCCTGGCATGGTGGAGCAGATCTATAATCCCGGCAGAGACAGGAGAATCCCTGGGGCCTGCTGGCAGCCCATCTAGCCTAATTGGTGAACTTTCAGACCAATGAGAGACTCAAAAAAGCGGGCAACATTCCTCAGAGATAACACCGGAGGTTTTCCTCTGGCCTCCACATAAAACACACATACACATACACACTTCTGCACACACTATCAAAAAAAAAAAAAAAGAAGAAGAAGTTCAAGTGCAGAAAGAATACTGAAACATTGCCCAGCCTGTTGGTAGCAGCGTTCCTACAGGTTGACATGTATATATTATTAAGATTACATATTATTGTACATGTGTTCTAATTCCTAGAATAATTTATAACTGTGTTATAGGAGTCATATATTTCCTTTTTATTATTTTATTTTATTTATTTATTTGAGAGAGAGAGGGGTGAGAAAGAGGCAAAAAGAAAGAATGAATGAGCACTCTGGGAGCTTCAGCCCTGCAAACATGGGCCACCTATGTGGGTCCTGGGGAATTGAACTTAGCTCCTTCTGATTTGCAGGCAAACGTCTTAACTGCTGAGCTATCTCTCCAGCCTGTGTAGAAGTCATCTATTTCTGTTATCTAGTAAGGAATGTCACTCTAGCTGTGACTGTCAGCACCTCTTTTCACTCTAAGTTTACATTTCTATATACGGTACTGTAGCTATGAGGCGCTGTAAACTGACCCTGTCTTGGTATAACTAAGTTATTCCTTCATACATAACTGTAGCTGTGTGCACTGTAATTACACTTCAATATCTGTAAGTTGCTACTTCCATGTAACTGGCTTTGTTGGTGTGTGTAGGTTTCTAACTGTATTGCTGTAACTGCTGTGTTCCAGTACTTATGTTACTTACTGTGTCTAAGCATTATGGCATTTTGTTCTCAGGCCATGTTTTACTGCAACTAGATACTCCCGTGACTCTGTGTTCACTCCAATAATAAAATAATCTTATCAACTGTTGGATGAGCACCAGAAGGTATTTTTCAGTCTTTCCTCTGCTATAGGCTTCACCTTCAGCTATCTTACTAAACCTTACAATATTCCTGAAAGGTAGACAGAACTACACCTATTTTATAGATGAGAGAGCTAAGATGCAATTAAGTTGAGTATACCCAAGGTCACACAACCAAGATGTGACAGTAGAAGGCAGAGGGGGGACAATCCCGAAGCCAGGTCAGTCTGACTAGCTGGTACAGCTGTATAGACTCTGGCCCGCGCTTATCTATGAGGGCCCAAGTACAGAAAATAGTTCATTGTCTAAAAGTCGGAAAAGGTATTTGCTGACTATAGAATAGTTTTGAATGCTATCAACTTCCGTTTTCTGACATTTCTGTTGTGTTAGGAGTTCTGAATACGGAAACAATTAAGTTACTGAAAGAACCTTGATTGAGTTGGCAGACAATACATTTAAAGAACAATAAAATCCCTTCTCCTAACTTTCAATGGATCGTCAAGGAGACAGGTGGTTACATGAGCCTAATTGTTGGTGGGCTTATGAACTTGATCGACCCTAAAGTGGCTTTCAGGCTGGAAACCCTTGAGCCCATGACAGATGACCTCCCAAAATGTTCTCCCCTGTTCACACTGCTCACAACCTTGCAACTCAGAAGACCTCAGATATTATAGTGGTTTGATCCAGGTGTCCCCCAAAAACGAATGTGTTCTGAATGCTCCATCCTCAGCTGATGGCAGTTTGGGTACCGGAACCTTGTTGGAGGTGTGTTGTTTGGGGCCTGCTTAAGGGGGTTATAAGCCAGCTTCTCCTTGCCAGTGTTTGGCACACCTTCCTGCCGCTGTTTGCAGTGCTGTGGCAGAGGTGATGTCCACCCCTCTGCTCATGCTGTCATTTTCCCTGCCATCATGGAGCTTCTCCTGAGTCTATAAGCCAAATCAACCCATTCCTCCTCTAGCTACTTTTTTTCTGCAGCAATGAAAAGTTCACTACAACGGATCTCCATGAGAGAAGCAGAAAACCCTTATAGAGCTCCCTACACAGCCAAGTTCTCCCAGCCATTGCTTCCGGCCTGTTCTCTGTGTCTGGGAAAGAACTAGAGGCCAATATAGGCACAGGTTTGGGCTAGAGTCAGAAGAAGGATGTGCCCAGGAAGAAGCCTATCCCCTGGGCAATGGGCTGAGCCAACCCCAATCCCTTGGTTGCATGGCTCTAGGCCTTAAGTTCATAAGCCACTTTTCCACGCCTGTCTGCTTCTGGCATCACCTGACATTTATTGCCCTGACCCTCTGCCAACTAATCGTTATCTAGTCACATGCTTCTCCTCTTAGGTTCCACTCCCTCCAGCCAGTTTTTCATCCACTTAGGTGACCACCCACTATGCTAACAGGACAGAACTGTCCTCCTCAAATCTGGTAATACCGAGGCACAGTGAGTAGGGCTTCCTGGGATGCATGCCTAGATTGTGTTGCATGCTAATGAGTCTTGATTTGAACATTCACAGCACTAAGCATCTTTACATCATGAAAGGGACTCTTTAGAAGTCAAGCATGGAGGAGGCAAACACGGAACATACACACACTTCTCCATCCAGTGCCCACTGCAGGCACAGTGTCTCCAGCTACTAAAGTGAGCCGAAGTATATGAAAGTAAATCCTTCTTTGATGGAGAAACTGAGGCCTGAAGGAACAGCAAACTGCCCAGATTCACATGAGTCAGAAGCAAAACCAAGATGAGCAGCGGGAGGTCCTGGCCTTTGACTCCAGCTTCAAGGGCAGAGGATGCTGCCACGTGGCAGGGCAGAACTAGGGATGTTCCATTGTCACTGCTAAGGAACTCCAAAGCAGCCAATGAGAACCCTACCCTTCCATCCCACTGTTTCCATACAACCCACTGGTTCCCTCACCCCTTTTAAATGTATTTTAATTCCAAGGACACATCAAAGCTGGGCCCAAAAATTTATTCATGTGTTGTCCTCATGGTAACATTATGTGTAGACAATATGGCTTCTCTTCCTTCACCACTAAGAAAACAGGTGTGGAGAAATTGATTTATCCACACCCACACAGCTGCCAATGCCTGTGCTGGGGCGAGTGTGTGTGTGTGTGTGTGTGTGTGTGTGTGTGTGTGTGTGTGTGTGTGTGTAGCAGGTGTGACATGGTATATTGCATGGTGTGTGCCCATATATGTGTAGATGTGGCGTCCCGTGCATGCCGAGGCCAGTGGAGAACTTCAGGTGATCCCTCCATCACTGATCCACCTGTTTCTTCAAGATGGAGTCTCTTGTTTTTGTGGGTTCTGGGGGAAAAAATCAAACTCAGATGTCTCAGGCTCTCATATTTGCTTAGGAAGTGCTCTTAACCGCTAAGCCACCTGTCCCACCTGACTTCTGGGACCTGCCACTCCATCAGCATCAGAGATGATGGTTTAAACCCTCACAACACACACACACACACACACACACACACACACACACACACACACACACACACCTGCCGCATGAGTATACTGGTTTCTCCTGCAGTGCTGATAACACCAAGCTTTTCCATTTTCCTTCACTTGGTAGGTGAACA
>PVHP010009729.1:0-49693 GCA_004024765.1 Zapus hudsonius | reverse complement strand
TGAAAGTCTTACTATGTTACACCACTGGTCGCAAAGAGGTTCTTGGGGCCATGTCCATATGGGAGCCGGGCCCTTACCTGATCTCCCCTGGGTGAGTACCCTGCTGCTGAAATGACTTCCTCCTGTTCCTTTCACCCTCATTGTGTGCTTCTCCTTCAAGACCTTTGGGTCAGCTGTGCTTTCTGCTTAGAGTCCTCGTTCCCTGGTAGAGTGAGTTTTCGCAACTCTTTCCTGAGTCTTGGCATGAAAGTTGTCTTCTCAATGAGAGCTATGGAACCATGCCATTTGAAATTACATCTACTTCACCTGGTTCTCTTAGCACACGCACACCTTTACCAAGCCTAGCCTGTGTGGCTCGAAGCTTCTCATCTGTACCAATAAATAAAATATCATTATCGGTTGTAGGCTGTCTTCCCTCCAAAAATAATGTGCATGTCAAAATCCTAGCCCTATATACTTCAGGAAGGGACCTTATTTCCAGTGTTATTGTAGGTGCAATCAATTAACTTGATATTCTACTGGAGTGGATGGAGATGATCCAAGATGGCCGATGTCCTTATAAGAAGAGGGACATTTGGACGCAGGAAGAATGGCTGTGACAAGGACAGAGATTAGAGTTACATAGGTGCAAACACTCCCAAAGAGTGCCAGCTAGCCACAGAAGCTAGGAAGGACTCCTCTACAGGCTTTGGATGGAAACATGAGCCTACAGACACACAGAACTCAGCTATTGAGCCTGTAGATCTGCCAGACAGTGCATTTCTGTACTTTTAAGCTGTCTGGCTTGTATCAGTTTACATACAATGCAGGTATCTGTATATTGGATTGCTATTGCATAATTTTTCTTGTTCTTGTTACTTAGTTCTTATACACTTGTAGCCATTGACTGTCTCCCTGCTCTTCTGTTCTCTGATATACCTCAAGCACCTCTACATTTGTCAACAGTCCATGTTTCAGTCCAGCTTCTGCTGCTATAAAACTATGCTAAACCTGCAGAATTAGAAAGAAAATAAATGCATTCCTCACAGTTGTATAGACTACAACACCACAGCACTGGCATCTGGTAAAGAGCCTTGATTCTGTGACAAGGCAGAGGTATCTCATGGGAGGGGGTTCATGAGAGAGTGACAGAAATGAGTCAGGGAGATCAAACTCCCTTTTATTACAGCTTTCTTGGAGTAACTAACCCACTCACATAAACACTGCTCTTGTCTCATGAAGAAAGGTCTCCCATGATCTAACAACTTTGGAAAGGTCCCACCTCTTAATATCCACCAACTCTCCACATTTGTTATTGAGGATCCAACGAAACTACAGCCGTTAGTATTTAGTAGATGGATGCTGACTAAAATAATGCCGACATACATTCCTCCATTGTTTAAGCATTCCAGTCGCTCTGTATTTTCTACTTCCAAGTAGCATTTTGTTATCCAGAGTAATGGGTAACATACGTGGCAGGAACACCTTACATAATCACAAAACATCAATTCTACCTGCTTCCCAAATGAAACATTTTAAAGTAATTGTTGAAAATGTAATGAGGCATTTTATAATTTGATTTCTAGCTATTTCCCCTAGCCATTGTTTTGTGAGGATAATATTGAACAAGTAATCATATCATATCCCAGAAGAGAGTAGAAACAAAGCTATATAATCAGCCCTTGAGTCAGCGAGAGATGACTGGACAAAATTGTTTTAACTCACTAAGAAGTTATCTATGAAAGAAATTGTCATTCATAATAATTTTTTTAGAACCACGAATCCCAACTTTAATGACTTCCATAAAGCAACCCCATCCAAACTTCTTAATTTTCAACTAAGAACATTCTGTCATTTCTAGTTAGGGAAGATAAATTTCTTCCTTTTAGCTCAATAGTAAGTGCCTCAAATTGGTGTATGTAGTTTAAACTCATCAACCAACAACTATAAAATCTGAGAAGCTTGGCAGTAATATTGTACATTCACTGTTCTTAGTTGCTCTGATAGAGTGCAATCTCCCTCATATTCCTGAACAATGTGAGGGGCATGCCCACAGTGTACAGTGTTCATATATATCCTTTATAAGTGAGTTTCTTTTCTTTCAGCTGCTAACATCAAACCTTGAACTTGCCTGTCCAGTGAAAATGAGAGTGCTAGCCAATTTTACATAAGAGTCCATTCCTAAACAAGGACTCTTTGAATCCATGTGAGACAACCGTCTTGATAAAAGCATTGAAAGATGGTTTTCACAATAAAAACCCGATTTCTAAAAGCCAACAATGTTACTGTGGACATGACAGTAACCCAAACAGTATAGAGAAAAAGAAAGTTATTAGTTATTAAAAGGGGGACATATTACTAAGTAGAAATAAATAGAAGCCTGATTTTTACAAGAGGAGGGGAATAAAAAGCAAAAGAAAAGCCAACCTGAACTAGCTTTCTCCCATTTGAGCATTAACAGAAACACTTAAAGACATTCTTATAAAACCCTTCATATGTAGAGGGAAACGCACAGCAGATGGGGCTTGTGGCTAGAGTCCTAACTTAAAACCTAGAACCAAAGCATAAAACAGAAGACTCATGAACCATATGAGAAAGATACACAGAGTGAGTACAAGAGACAGAGGACAATGCTCCTGAAAAAGTGAGGGAGAAACACACAGTGGGCATTACAAGCAGAACAGAATGCTCCCAAACAATAAGAGGGAGCTGCCACCGTGTACAAGAGACAGGACAGAATACTCATGAACAATAAGAGGAAGATGCTCATAGTGTACAACAGATGGCAGAATACTCGTGAACAATGTGAGGAAGATGCCCAAAGTGTACAGCAGACAGAAAGAAAGAATATTCATGTCCACAGTGTACAGCAGGCAGCAGGAAGGAATATTCATGAACAATGTGAGGAAGACGTCCACAGTGCTCAGGAGACAGAAAGAAGGAATATTCTTGAACAATGTGAGGGAGATGCCCACAGTGTACAGCAGACAGAAGGAAGGAATATTCGTGAACAGTGTGAAGGAGATGCCCACTGTGTACAGCAGAGAGGAGGAAGGAATATTCCTGAACAATGTGAAGGAGATGCCCACAGTGCACAGCAGACAGAAGGAAAGAATATTCATGAACAGTGTGAGGGAGATGCCCACAGTGTACAGCAGACGGAAGGAAGGAATATTCGTGAACAGTGAGTCAGGTACAAGAAGGACAGAATGCCTGAGGAAGCCCCAGCTCTCTGTCCAGGTTCTTTGCATCCCATTTCTTTAGCACACATGGCCAAATTTCATTAGTTCCCTTGAGTCCCAAGGATGACTGTCAACTGTCCCAGGTGTTCCCTGACTTTGCAAGAGGGAAGGTCACTAACTGCATAGCATAATCATTCCAGGTAGGCAGCCCAAGACAGCAACCCAGGGAAAGTAGTGTGGCTGAGGCTCCATCTCTGGGTCTTTCTCTTGCAGCAGAGGTTGGGAATCTGGCATTTACTGTAAAGGCCTTGGCTTTGCTAAGTGACAGTATGTGTATAGGACACAAGGAAACCAGGCCAGAGTTCCAGTCCTCTGGGCAGCCCACAGAGGACATCTTGTGATGAAGCGCCATTTCTTGCACAGGGTAAGATCATGGCCACTTCTCCATGCGTAGCTGTCTTCTAGGGAAGGAAGATGGGACAGAGAGAAAACTCTGGTGGAGGTTTTGGACTTTTAATTGCTTGAACATGGGAATTGTTCATTAATCACAAACTTAAAGGATCTTTTGGTTGTTTGTTTGTTATGTTTTCCTTTATGACTTGTATGAATCAATACAGAGAAATGCTTAAATTAGTTTATAAACACCAAAGACAGCCATGATATTTTGTTCATCTGAGCTATATGTGAACATATCTGAATGTTTGTGGGGGTGGGGAGAATATTTTTAGGAATTTTGCTCAGTGTTAGAACATTTGCTTAGTATGCACAAGGCCCAGTAGTGCAAAACAAACAAACAAACACACACACAAAAGAAAAACCCCAAACAACTGGCACAAATAAATGAAGAAAAAAAGTTCCAATAGTTTAAAAATTCCATTTCAATTTAGCAAAACAGTGTGCATACATCATTGAAATAATTTGCAATATATTATTCATTACTTATTTTATCCTCACCAAAATGAACTGAGCTTATGTCTGTAAGCCACTAAATTTGTATTTAAAATTTGTTTGTAATTGGAAACACAAATATTGTTTAGAATTTACATTTTATAATAAAAAAAGTGTGTATGAAAACTACCTTTATTTGTTATTTATTTATTTGGTTTTTTGAGGTAAGGTCTTGCTCTAGCCCAGACTGACCTGGAATTCACTATGTAGTCTCAGTCTGGCCTCGAACTCACAGCAATCCTCCTACCTCTGCCTCCCAAATGCTGGGATTAAAGGTGTGTGCCATCACGCTTGGCAAAACTACCTTTATTTGATAGTGCTTAATAGTGAGGTATAAATCTAAAAAAAATTTAAAAACCAACTTTTATTTGGCAGATTAATTTTGAATTACTCGGACAGTAGAGTTGAGTTGACTAGTTGAAGAATTTTAAGTAATAGGAAATAATTAGAAATGATCATTTCTCTTCAGGATTTTAAAAAAATGTACTTGAGTTGATGTTTAAATTTCTAATAATACTTTAAAGATACAACTCTCACTTCTTAGGACTTTCTGAGCATATTTTTGTACTTTTACAAATTAAACATTAAGAAACTTGTGGGATGGAAAAGAAGATAGATGATAGATAGCTCAATAAGTACATACATACATACATACATACATACATACATACATACATGCATACATACACACATAGAAGTAGAAAATCCACAAATTTGTAATTCAACATTCTTCAGGAAGAATTTTTTTACTTTTTTATTTTGTACAAAAATGCTGAGTTATTTAGATATGACTAATTTTGAACAAAACTATCATCCATTTATTTACAGATCACATTAAGAGGAAGGGAATGTATCTACTTTCAAAAATGAAATTATAGATTATACTGACATTGACTTTGTAAAACTAAGTGAATTAATCATGTTACAACACCTTAAAATTATCTTCTATACATTTAGAAATGACATGTAAGACACAGAACTTCCACAGAAATTAAATTTCATATGTTATCAAATTGTCTGTTTATTACACACATATCGTTACCACGAATATATTTTAGATGAGCATAATATTTTTTTTCTTTCCTTGGTAAACAGGGAGGATTAAGACATATGAAGACAGTGTATAAGAGACCTTAAGTCCGCCTTGATGCCATTATTAAGAAATCCATATAGAATTGGATTAAGACAACAGGACATCATGCCTAACAGATGACAAATGCAGTACACTAACTTGAAATGTCTATTCGAAATAAGGTTGTCATTAAAATCCGTCACCACGTGGAAAAGGTGAAGGGGCATCCAGCTAACAGCAAACACTAATATCAATATGGTCAGCCTATAGAAAACACTTCGCGATCTCTTTTTGATTCTGGTGACAGAACATTTGACTCTCATTTCATGAGAATCTGAGTTTTCTTCGGGTTTCATCTCGAAGCAGGTGGGCACCCTGGGTATGAACTTACTTGATGAAGAGACTTGACTTCTCACAGAACCAAAGTTTTCTGGAACTGTTCTTGAACGGTTCTCTTGGGAAGGTTTTGGTGGGGCAGGTAATACACATGCCGTCTTCTTGCTGTATCTTCTTCTGTGTTTTTTAATGAATGAATAGCTCCATTTTTGATTGCTGGAGAGTTTTAGCTGGTTCCCAGTGTTTTTGGATGGATGGAGAGTTAAGTTGATCATCTCCTTCTCCTCTAGCCTTTTGTCTGTATTGGACAAGCCGCATTGTATATTTCTGCAGACGCTGGTATGACTTACAGTTAAGCAGACTAAGGGCAGAATGTACTGAACTAGCAATAAGGAGATTGTGAAAGCAATTCTGTATGAATCAGATGGCCAAGACTCAACACACAGATACCTGCTGCTCTGTAGCGCTGAGCCAAAGGCTTCTTGAAGCTCTACAAGACTGTGAAACACTGGGAGGGGAGAACAGATGGTGAACCCTAGCGTCCAGATAGTAGCTATCAGAAAGTATCCATGGTTGGCTGTTAAATTGTTGGAGATAGGATGCTTTATCATGTGATACCTGACCATAGCAATGGAGATTAGAATTAAAGTTGACACCATGACAGACACACACTGAAGGAAAGGCATGACATGACACATGACTTTGCCAAACATCCACTGATCCAACAAGACAGATGTCAGGGTGAAAGGTGAGCAAAAAAGTACCACCAAGATATCAGAGAAGGCCAGGTTTCCTATAAGGAAGTTCACTGTCGTCTTCTGGTTTCGCTTCTTCATGACAGCCATTAAAATGAGGAGATTGCCCATGAAGCCAAGAAGACTGACAAATGTGTAGAGCCCAATGAGAAAGTACTGTAAGTCATGGACACTCCCTTTGTAGTCATCCCAAATGGGGAAATCAGAACTCCGAGTGACAGCTGTGTTGTTCTCTGTGGGAAGCGTCTTGTTATAATAGTCCTCAAGCTCTAAATCCATCTCAAAATCCTGCTCGGAATAAGAAGACATCCATTAGCAACTTGAGGAAAAACTTAATGGCGACTATAGCTTAATCCATTCAGAGAGGAACTCTATTTTATAGCTGGATCCTATTCCCTTATAAAGCCCCTATTCCCTTATAAAGAGAGTTTGGAAGATGTCTTTACTTGAGGTATAAATTCAGTCAGTAACAGTAAACTAAAGCCTTTTGTCAATTTCATACTGTGTTAACTTATAGTAAAATACCACAAACTTCAGTTTTAAAATTTATCTCAGAAATAATGTTAATAGACAAAAACTTCAAGGTGTATGATTTAAAATATAGTTCATAATTGATATTATGCTCTATTATTCTCTAGCCAAGATGTTTGATGCAGGGTATCACGCCATGATCTTACCTTAAAAATTATTTTTTTTCCTGTCAAAGCCAAATTGAAAAGTCACCTGTCCTAAAGTGTTCCGTCTTCCAAATTCTCATTTGTTTGATTTTTCATAGTTTGATTATAGCTGTCTAACACTACACGACACAGTTGTTTTTATATAGACATCATAACATCTCACATATTATTTTCTTATGAGCAGAGCATTGGGGAGTCTGTCCTCCATGGCATCCATCACAACACTGCAGGTGCTAAATATTTTTGAGAGGATGAAAAATTCAAACAAAAATCAAGTAACCTAGTTCATGCCACGTTCAAGTTCAAGCATCTCAAGTGTAGAACGCTACATCCTTATTCCTATGCGCCCATCATCCTTATGCTGCACTGTGACTCCATGAACACAGTGATGGGTGACAGGATGATTCCATGATCAGTTCTCAGCCTTTTGAAATAAGTAAGATTCTCATGAATCAGGAGAACCACTGGCTGTTTGGAAAGGCTGCTGCTGGTGTGTGTGTGTGTGTGTGTGTGTGTGTGTGTGTGTGTGTGTGTGTGTGTGTGTGTGTACAGCTTGTCTATTTACTTTCTGATCTCAAAAGTACATAGAAATGTCTGTTTAAGAGAGATGCCATGAATTCATGTTATAAGAGGATATCTGTGTGTTTTAAAATTAAATAAAGACTTGAGGCCAATACGATATCCCCCATGATAAGTTTTGTTTCTTTTCAAGTGAAATGAATGTCACATCACTTGCTCTCTTCTACACACTAGAGGTTTTATAAAGCTGCACTAAGTAGCCTCCAACACGTCTCTAAATGGGTAAAAGGAAACTTTCCTCCCTTTTAAGATAAGTAAGTACTTTCTTTTCTTTTTTTTTTTTTTTTGAGACAAGGTATCACTATATAGATCTGGCCGGCCTCAAATTTAAAATATTTCTCCTTCAGGCTCAGAAATGCTGGGATTATAGATAGGTAAACCATCCACCCCAATAGTACTTTCACTTTTTAAAACAAGAATTTCCTACTGAAAACTTGACAGCAACAGTGAACTGATGTAGAAGAACATATGTTGTTACAGGGCTCTATGTATGTATAAGCACACAGATGAGAAGCACCTTTGCTATACATCAATATCAATGTATCCACTTATTTCTGGCCGTATAATTGAAAAAATATGATGAAAACTATAAAAAGAGACATGTATTAAAATTAATCATCAATAATGTTTTATGTAGTGTATGGGAGACCTATAGGTACTGCTTGAATACATTTCCAAATTAGAGAATGTTTGTGTGTCCATACATTCACTATATATAACATGAACGTTGCTTTTCTGTATAGCAAATTCCACATAGGATGAAAAGTTAATTTTTTTCAAACATCCACCAGCCATTCCATGTTGAAGAAATAACTTTCAGAAGATAAACTATTTCCAAAACCAAAGACCATTTTCATTTTTCTATCGACCCTAACCAAGAGTCCACTTTAGCAATGTCTCAAGGGAAGGATGACTGATGTAGATGTGACTCACGCTACCTCCTGAATCATCTCGTTCACAACATGACTAGACAATAGTTTTCCTGGCAGCTCCTGTGGACAAGTCAGAGTGCTTCTAATGAAAGCAGCCTTTCCTGGAGTTTCAGGCTAATTTCCTGAGTTCAAATGACCACCATCCTCAATGTAGCTTGTTCATGATCCTATTTATATGTGCAATCCGCACAGGCTGCTTGTAACTGTGCGCCTGCTTAGCCGATTGTGTGACTCACTTTCCTTGAATCACCTCTTTGCTTTTAACTTTGTGGCAGGTCAGGCATTACTAAATATGTATTTTTTTCTATAACCAAAGAAAGGACAAGAGAGAAATTGGACAGAAGTTTCTACAATGGCCTTTTGCTTTCATGGGATATAAAACACTCATTCAGAGTAGCATTGCTCTTATTTGATAAGAAAAAAATGCAGCAATTTTTGTGATAAAAATATATGGTGTGAAGGGCTGGTGACATATCTCAGTGGCAGAGTGCTTGGGTTTAGTTATTAACACATACACATATACACACCCGTGCGTGCACGCACACACACACACACACACACAAAAAAAAAAAAAAACACCTGACTTTGAGCCTAATATTAAGATTACCTCCAAAATATGAGGTCAGATCTCTCAATTAGATTCAGTGGCTATAGGGAAAAGTCTTAATTATTTTCATGGTAATGATGTACTTAATAGAGTGTGTTATACATGATTGATGCTGCTAATCATTTGACAAAAGTAGTTTAATGTTCCCAGTCATATAATAGAAATGAATCACACTTGGAATATATAGATGTTCTATATAGAAAATATAGATAGAACAGAGTATGTGTATATGTGTTAATTTTTTGTATATGTATACAGGTAACTGCTGAAATTTAAGAGGTTTGTTTTGTTGTTTGGAGACAGTGTCTCACTGTAAACCAGGCTGGCTTTGAATTTGTGATCTTGCTTTCACCTCCCAAGTGCTAGGATTACAGGTGCTTTCATGTCTGACTGAAATTAGTATTTTTAAATGGCCCCAGAAGGTCTATATGGACAATAATGAGTTTACCACTTTGACTCTTTAAATTGGATATCTTTCTTGACAAAGGCTAACCTAACATGAAATTAAAATTGAAAAGATTTTAACATGCTTCAAGTTAAATGAGAAATACACAATACTACATAGTTCTTAGTAAAACTGTTAAATGTATGAACATTACGACTAACTATTAAATAATAAAAACCATTGATTCCTTAGTTAGCAGGCAAAGCAAACATCCTTCTAAGTATTTGTATGTCACTGGAGAAACATTGAGGGCATATGTCTTTGCTTCCATAACATATGTAGGTATTTTCAGAAAATAGATGATTTATATGTAATTTAAAGAGAAGCTCTTCCACTAATAAATATTTAAGTAAGCCAGATGTTCCTCTATTCATTTGGCAAGCACTTACTGAACATTTAATATGCAACACCTACTACTCTGATAGCTTAAAGATGACTACACACACCTCTTTATCATATAAATGTATATGCCCATGAGTACCCTGCGCAAAATGAACCTTCTGTGTGTCTCTTGGTTCCCATGAATGAATCTCGCAACTAAATTATGGCTATTCCAATGTGGGTGAAAGGCTGGTTAGGTTCTTTAAACATGCCTCCTTGAAGTTAGGAAAGTTTAAATATTAGGTGAACTGTGCCCAATAAGATTTATATCTTTTAAAGTTGATGCTATAATTTAGAGGAACTACTTTGAAGTCAGAATAGACCAATAACAAATGAATAAATGCTCAAAAGATGTCTTTCTTTACACTTACCTTTACTTCCTAATTTTTCTGGAAAAAAAACACCAACAGATGTACAATAGAAATGTAAAACTGCTTTCTGGCTCTCTGCTTTTCAACAAGTGTAAAATAAACTCTGAATTTTATGCAACAGAAGTGTTTTGAGCGTAAAGACAGTAATGTCGGAGAGACCTGTGGAAATTATGAATAAAATCATAAAAAATTATGAATACAATCAAAGAGAATGTTTTAACAGTTAAAGAAATACTACATCAGTAAGAAATTTGTTTTGGACTACGTAAATCTTTTTTTTTTTTTATCTTTCATATGTGCTGATCTTTCCCACCATCATTTCCAGGTGAAATGCTGAACTTCCCTGAGTACAACAGTGTGGAGGAAAGTTGTTCGTGACACTGTGGTGACTTTAAGAAAGCATTGTCTTTGCAATGATTTCTTATTATATTTTGTAAATTGATCTGTCTGTGACACCTGGTCAGAAGATATCTTCTGAATCAACCTTCCATATTTTAAGGAAGGAGATCTTAAAAAGAATAACAGGGGGAAATACAGCAAACTCCAAGGATAGTGAAAAACTGATTTGTGCATTTAAAGAAGGTTTCTTTGTTAGGATAATTTCCTTCTATGTGAAAATTCATGTCATTTTTTTTCAAAAGGTGCCAATGTTGGAAACAATCAAATATATGCAATTTTCCTCTAGCAGTGGTGAAATATCAACTATTCCCTATTTTGCTGTGATCTTGAAACAATGGCAAGATTCCAGGTACCCAAATGATGTCCTTTAAAGCCAGCATCTGGCAAAACTGGCACTGGGAAGATAATTCCAGACCTGCTAGCTAACACAGCAGGCAGTCACCCCCTTTCCTTCTGATTCTAACAGCAGAGTGTCTCTTCCTTCCCCTTAGGAAACCTGAAATTTAAAATAGTATCTAGGCTGCAAAATTCCACTTAAACAGACATCTGCTATTTCCATGGATTATGGTAAAAGCATTTTTGGTATCCATCTACCAAGATATCCCTTTAAAAGCTAAACTAAAGGTCTGTGAACTTACAGATAAGAATTCTGTCTTCTGGAATTCTAAGGTTGTGGATGGATAGTTATTGCTTTCATTTGCAAGGAGGCCACCTTACAAATAAGGGGTGCAAACCTAAGAGCCCAGCTGCCTCCTAGGCTCCAGGCCAACTGGAAGACAAGGGGGCAGTTGGACCATCCCAGGGGCTTCCAGCCGGCTTCGCCCTGGGCTCACATCAGGGCTCAGCGAAAGCTGAAAACCAGCCTGGGCACCCCGGGACTGCTTTTCCCCAACCTCCAGTGCCCACCCTGATGCACCCAGGGTTCGTGCAGCCTAAAAGCGCTTCGTCGACCCCCTCCTCTGCACCCTCTGGAAGAGGCTGTGTGCGCATCAAGGATGTTCTTCTCCCAGGTCTGATGGGTGCCTGCTCCCCGGGGTGAGTTGGGCACATCTGGGACCTGTCCCGCGTGGAAGAACTGAAGCCTCTCGCTCCCCAGCTGTTCCTTCAATCCACCTTGCATCCACCTTGCATCCGCGTCCCGATTCCTCCAGCCCTGCGCCTTCAGCATCCTCACCCCGCCCGCCCTCTGGGAAAGCCGCGCAGCGCTCCAGCACCGAGGACAGGGGCGCGGGCTCCCCAGGGGCCCCACCTGGTGCCAAAGGGAGCTGAGTGGGTCTGGAGAAGGTACCTCGGGGCGCCCCGGCCGCTGCTGCAGGCGCCTGGGCTCCGGGGACGCTGCCAGTGCGGTGACTTCTGCCTGGGCGGGTGGCGGTGGCGGCAGCGGTGACAGCAGCAGCGACAGGAGCAAGACCTGGAGGCGGCGGTGGGGAGGAGGGGCCCTGTAGCCCAGAGGGTTTTAGAGGCGCCTTGGGAACACGTGACTGCTCCAGGGACCCCGGAGACCCTACTTCGAGGATGCCAGTCTCACCCGAAGCCTAGGCTGGGGGCATCCCAATCCCTCTCCAGCTGCTGGGAACCCCGAAGGCGCTTCAGGCTGTGGTCCTTCATCCCTGGCCTCAGGATCCAGGACCAAGTTAACTTAGGCTAAGCAGATGTTTGCTGGTTCTCCCCAGCCCCATCTTGACCTGTGTGGGAGTGGACCTTTCTCTAAGATCTAAGCCTTTCTGAGAAAGCTTCAAGGCCCAGGTGTTCTCTTTGAGGAGAAAAAGCAAGAAATCAAAGAGAGAACATGTCTGTCTTTTTCTTGCACTTTGCAGAAGGGAGGAAGCAGCTGGGCAGGAAGGGAGTTCTGAACTTGGGATGAAGCACGGCTAGAAATAGTCCAAGGGGTTCACTCGGCTAGAGCTAGGCGCTGTGGGTGTGGGCAAGGGTGCGCAAGGGAGGAGTGAGGCTAACATGAAATCAACACTTCTTAGGAGACTTCCATAATAGAAACAAGACAATGCGGTGGAGGAGTTGGGTTTTTTTATATAAGCACCACCCTCTAACCAAACAAAGTAATCTTTTATTTGTTATATATAAAAAATCCCAAACAAAATGCAAAAATAAAAACAAAACAAACAAAAAACCCATCTTCTTCTACCTTAACATGATTTCATTCTCAATGCTTCCAGGTCTGAATTTCATACTGCTTTAGTTTATAACTTCTTATTAGTTGACAGATATCTTAGACTTCTCTTTCTCTTTCTCTTACTCTGTGTGTGTGTGTGTGTGTGTGAGAGAGAGAGAGAGAGAGAGAGAGAGAGAGAGAGAGAGAGAGAGAGAGGCCTGTATGCTTGCATATCTCTGAACATAGCATACCATGAAAACAAAAGTCTCTTATATGTGATCACAGCATCATATGATGCAGACTGACCTGCTGGACTGATTGGCCCTCTGACAGCCAAAGATGAAAATGACTTCTATCCCCCCGGAGCAACAGAACTTGCAAATCTGATGCCCAGGGCAGCAATTACTAGCTGTTACCCAGAGGCCTGAGAAGCCTTGTGTCTCTTTTCTGATGATTTAATGTGAAATGCTCGGGGGATCTGTATAGCTTGTCATTTCATCAGCCAGAGTAATCTAAAAACTCTGAAATGGCTTGGGAAAATACACTTTGATTTCATGTAGAAAGGAGGTTCTACACCTTCTTTCTGAAACACTATACTATATTCACCCCAATATCTTAACCCACAACGTTTCTGAGCAGTCCTGGGGGATTCGGCTCTGGGAGACTAGAGGTGCCAAGAAGCTATGGTGCTGAGAAAACAAGGGTTTGGTCTTGTACTTTCCTATCTCTGGTTCCTGTACAGTTCATGATCTATGTATTGTCAGTGACATCGGCACATTTCCATCCCTTGAATGATACAGTGCTTACCTTCCACATACTCACCGAATGTCACATACTGACCCATGGTGACTGTCTTGCAAAATGTAGTCTATAGAGGCTCCATGCTATTGTTTATTCCCAATTAAAAATGCAATCTTACTTTTCTTTTCTTTCTTTTTTTTTTTTTTTTTGCTTTTCCAATTATGTGCTTTAATTTGATGATATGAACTTCAGGTTGAAGTATTGAAAATTAATGTTTATATGTCCTTAAAACAGAGATTATGTTTTAGCCTGTTTAGTTTCAGGAAAATCCACAATCATAATGAGCCTCAAAAAAGTCAAAATTTATTAGGTATGCATTCAATAATTTTATTAAGGTTACACAGAGTGATTAAACTATTATGAATCTGTTGATTTGGTGGCTGGGAGATAGTTCCATGGGTGAAGTAATGGTTATTGCCATGACTGTAATCCCAGGGCTGTAAAGGCAAAGACCCTGATCCCTGAGGCTTGGCTGACTACTCCAGCCTAACCAATGAGCTTCAGGCCAGTGAGAGATCCTGTCTCAAAGGAGGTTGATGACATTTCTGAGGGTAACATCAGAGGTTGGCCTCTGGCCTCCACATGAACACATACAAACATCCTTTTAAAAAAAGAACCCTTTGTTTGGTAGAATTTGTCAAATTGAAAATTTCAACATATAACCACATAAATAAAGAGGTATAAATATTATTGAGCATTTACCTTCAAATTTCTCTAAAGGGATTTTTAAGAATGACAATCGACACTTTTTTTTAACACACAACAGAATAATTTTGTCTCCATTTTATGGAGTAGTTTTCAGGCAGAGGAAGCCCCATCTCAGGAAGCAGAAGTGGTCCTGTCCATCTCTGCTCTGTGTGTTTTTCCCACTCACTATTTATAAAATATTCACTTGGGAAATTAAGTTGGATTTTATGCATGTTACAAAATTAAACTGGCTAATTCCCAATTTTCATGATTCATTATCAGCTAGAAAGAAAGCTTATCTGTACAGGTGAAAGTTATGGATCACATGGGAGTCCTAAGACAAATGATTGAGCAACCATGCCTGGGGTAACATTTTTGTTGAGGAACATGACAATTGTTTTTGTGAGCAATTTTGTTTTGTGATATTGTTCCAGTTCAGTGGCAAGTTACATTTATGGAGGATCATTGCTGAAATGCTTTGATATCATCTCAAGTGATATGTGATTCTGATATTACTGGCAGGAGTGGTGGGTGTAAGGAAACAAGGGAAAATAATATTATTTTATTAGGTTCATTTTTTTTCTCTGCAAAAAATTTTTTGCAATTATTAAGGGTAAGCATTGCTATCATAACTTATGGTAAATTTAAGTCACTACTATCTCAAAGATATGAAAAGGGCCATTTCTGCCTTTTGTTAAAATTATTTTTGTAATTCCTTTTGTATTTATTCCTTTGGAACAGTAAGAGTTGTCATATGATTTAACAGTTAGACTTACAAATGAAGAATTAACTTATTGTGAAGCAGATGAAGTGACACATTTTTAGCATTAACCGAGAGTATTATGGAAAGAGTCATTTTGTCAAGCAATTCAGTGACAATTCGGAGGACCTAAGGGCCCACAAACACCTCATTGACTTCTAATAAGCACTGCTCTCCTTAAGCAGGGCCTTTTAAACTTTTTTTTTCTCTCTCTCTGTGTGTGTGTGTGTGTGTGTGTGTGTGTGTGTGTGTGTGTGTGTGTGTGTGTGTCTGTCTGTCTGTCTGTCTGTCTGTCTGTCTGTCTGTCTGTGATGTTCATGCCATGGTGTGCCTGTGGTCAAAGGACATACTTTCAGAAGCTCACCCATGCCTTCTACCTCATATGAGGCAGGATCTCTCTCTCTCACTGGTCACCACTCCATTCACCAGGCTAGCTGGCCTTCAAGCTTCTGGTGGATTCTCCTGTGTCTGCCTCCCTTCTTACCATAGGTGTGCTGAGATTATAGACACTTGCTGTGACATCCAGCTTTACATGGGTCCTGGGGATCTGAACTCAGCCACACACACTTGCACGGCAAGCACATTATCCACTGAGCCATCTTCCCAGACACTTTAAAGTCATTAAAAATACATCTGTGACTGACTTCCATGAGAGACCTTTGATAAATTAGTTTTTAAAAATTTTCCCACATTTAAAAAATAAACCCATTTAGGTGACATTTATGTGTATACTTAAATAATCACACATGACAGACACATTTGTATTATAGACACTTGAATGGTAGTCAGATTTTACACCAAATTAATAGTGTGGCTCTAGGCAAGAAAATTTCTTTTAGTCTTCACGTTCTTAGTCTGTAAAAGGAAATGCTTAAACCAGCAAGTGTAGAGCCCCCTTTAGCTCTGATTTTACCCCATTGACATGTCACATTATAGACATATGTGCAGAAGAATAATTTGCTTATATCTTCAGATCGGGGAGTCAGATGTCTACCCTCCATATTAGAATAAAATGAAAAGAAGGAAGAAAATATAGACTGATAACATCTTCAATTCTTATTTGTACATTCTCTTCTGCAGCTAAGATCATAACATCCCATTTTTATCAATATGCATTGGTGTCTTAAATGTCAGCAATCATTTATATTGTTATATCATAGAAATATATTATTTTAAAATCTTGTGATGCAAAACATTATGTGTGTGCATATTAAGAGAATGTAAATTCCTTAGGAGACATAATATTTTAATCACGTGAGTCTACACATAGACAATATAGTTTCTTCTTTATCATGTCAAAGTTCCTCTCAAAAAATGGTGCTTTTAATTGCTCCTCTCTAAAAGTGGATTTTATTAAATAGATTTTCCCATTTGCCATCCAATTTTTAACGGGTAATATTTTAGTCAAAAGTCTAAATATAACTTTACTATATTTAGGTGGAATTAAAGGAAAAGTATTTATTTATTTTTGGTATGTTGGTTTGTTTTGAGTAGCCTTTTCAAAGAATGTTTGGAGAACTGTTCAAAGCATGAGCCCAGAACCAAAAATTAATGTCACTGAATCACATGTTCTTCCCAAGCCCGTGTTACCACATTCTTAACTCTCATCATTCTCACTGCTTTTCAGCTTTTCAAAGCATTTTGTACAACAGGTAGGGAAAACTATGAGCAATGTGTTTTGGAGAATCATTATAAGCACTTTCAAGCATAGTAACATATATTATTTAAGCTTATACATAGTGAGGAAAATATAACCAACACATAAAATACAGAAATAAGAGAAGAAACTGCAGAAGAGTAATAGTCAGCAGATTGCACATGTTTATGCATAAAACAGCAGGAATCCACTGAAGACATTTTTAGTTTCGGAGATGAATAAATGCATGTGATTTATGATGTCCAGTTTTCTTTTTCACAGTCCCATGTTATTTCTAGTTTTTCAATCGTTCAGCACACCTTCTGCATCTTAAAACATGTCAGGGATGATTCTATGCTCTGTGTTTAAAGAAGTAAAAAAAAAGTATATGTCACTGCCTATCAATTAGTGGGGAGAGAAGAATGAGGAGGAAGGGAACTGGAGATAGTGAGGAGATGACACTCAACAAAAACACATTGTATTTTTAAATACAAGAATGGGGTCCAAGGGAGATGGCTGAATGATTAACAGCAACTACTTGCGAAGCCAAAGGCCCTTGGTTCACTTCCCCAGTACCCATATAAAGTGAGATGCTCAAAATGGCACATGTATCTGGAGTTCATCTGCAGTGGCTGGAGGCCCTGGAACCCCCATTTTTCCTCTCTCTCTCTCTCTCCTTCTCTTTCTCTCTTTCTCTCTCTTTCTCTCTCTTTCTCTCTCTCTGCTTCCAAATAATAAGTAGATTTTTTAATGCAAGAAAGAATGATATTTAAATCTCTGTGTGTGGACTTGAACCATACATAAGAGATTATAATGTCATCACAGACTGTGTAAACAAATAATCAATGGAAACAGGCAAGTTCAGGCTTATGCAAAGGCCTGAACTCCAGCTTACTGCTATGATGAGATTCTAGAAAGGAGTCCAGTGAGAAAGTAGATCCCAGGGAGAAGATCCAGGAACAGCAGGGGAAGCAAAGCCTGATATGAAGTCAAAGGAAATGAAGGTTCCAGAAACAGAGGAGAGTCAGGAGGGTTCAAAGCAACATGAGGGGTAAACATAGGGAAGTCTGGATCATGTCCATTGGCTTTTCTGTCAATTAGTATTCCAGGAAGAATGGGATTCAGGTAGGTCATATTTGAGGAGTAAAGTTGACACACCTACCTTCTTCTTATAGAAGTTATTCAGGAAAGAGAAAACAGTTACAGAAAATGTGGCATGAATTAGGAAGCTATGTGAAAGAGATGAGCAGGTTTATGTTGGTTTTCATTTTAAGGCTGAGCCAAAAAAAAAAAAAGAATTGTTGAATAAACCGATGTTATAGCTACTTTATCATTGCCTAACAAACCCCAACAAAACTGAAATATTACAATTTTACGCTTGTGAGTTGCATATGCTCAGAAGAGCACAGTGGAGGTGGCTTGTCTCTGTGCCATGGTGTTTGGGACTTTAGCTGGGAAATCTCAGTAGGCTAGAATGACTCAAGGCCTGGGGGCTGAATCAGCTGTTTGGGGAAATTCACTACCAAAACCAAGGATATGAAAGCCAGTGAGTAAATTCACAATGGTCTTCACTCACATGTGCTTTGATGAAGAGGATGCAGTGGTTTGAATGTAAAGTGCCCCCAATAGGTTCACGTGTTTAAATAACTGATTGATTCTCTGCTGATGTTGCTGTTCAATGAGGTTGTGGGACCTTCAGGAGGTAAATATTGCTGGGCCTCTCTCTCTCTCCTCTCTCTCTCTCCTCTCTCTCTCTCCTCTCTCTCTCTGCTTTCTAATTGCATGAGGCAATGCAATGCTAGCTTCCCACTCCAGTCTGCCACACTGTGATAGGAGAGGAACTGGAAATCATTCAAGCCCAAGACTTTCTAGGTGATATTTAAGGTTCAACTAACGTTTGAACTTGTCTTTGCAATAATCTTTGTAGTTTAGATGAACTCACCACATGGTCTTCCTGTAGATGTTAGTTAAGTGATCTCATGAGTTCAGAGGAATCAGATTATCCTGGGCCCATCCTAGCATAGCTGGGTATTTTTAAACTGATCTGTTTCTGGAGGAGAAAAAACAAAACTATACCTTAAAGCAAGGAAGGAAGACTGTATATTTAGAAGAGTGTTACCTGGGAACACTTTATGGCATGTCTGCCTGTGCCTGATTGGAATATTGTTTAGGTGTATACATGAGGAATCTTGCTCCTCTTTGGGAAATCTGTTTTTATATCTTCACATCTTGGACCAATTCTGTTTCATTAATGTTGACTTCTTGAATTACTGTATTGTAGAGTCTGATACCAAGCCTGAGATTGCGGACAAGAGACATGGTAGAAGGCAAAATGAGGAATTTGAGATACTTTATTTTAGATGATGGAAGGTCTGGTTGAGGGCAAGCAAACTTGTTCTCAACAGCTATCTGTCTCTTTAAAAGAAGACATGAAAGGAATAGCAGTCATCACTATTAAAAGCATTAATGACAACAGTTACAAAGCTCTTTCCAGTGCACTGAGTGATGAAAATTTTTGGTATGCTTTCTATAACATAGCCTTAATCTGGTGCTGAATGTCTAAAGGTTATCTGACAACATGAAACCTATAGAAAATATTTGCATATGTACTGAAAACCAAGATGTTAATTTTCTAGAGTATTATTCTGATATGCTTGAAAATAATGCCTAAATATGTACTTATGGAGTCCACTGGGAACTTATTAATGTACATGCTCATTTCAGGCCAAGTGCAAATCCACAAATTATATTTCACATTATGATGGTCAATTTCTATTGTTAACTTGATTGGATAAAGAATCATCTGGGATATTAGTGAGGCACATCTTTGAGTGTGCATGTGAGGCTGTTTTCAGGGAGGTTTAACTAAAAAGATTACACACCCTGATTGTGGAGAGGGGCATCTCATGAGAAAGCCAGCTGTGTAGCATTGCCCTTTCTGGTCAGCACCTATGGACCAATCTACTTCTACTACCATGCCCTCTCCAGCATGGTAGACTGTATTCCTCTGAACTTTGGGCCAAAATAGACCCTTCCTCCCTTCAGTTGTTCTTTGAGGTATTTGTTCACAGCAATGTGAAAAGTAATTAATACAGACAGAATCCACACAAAGGAGATATTAAAGTGCTTGCCTTTGTACATTTATACTCAAATTTTAACTAAATTATCACTTCTTCCTTCTAGTTAATTCTCTCAAAAAAAAAACAATTGACTAAAATGATGGTAAGGACTATTTTTGGTACTAGAAAATCTTGTTAAATTATCTTACTGTGTTTCATTGGTTCTGAAGTGGACTTTGAAAAAAATCTTTATAGACTAACTCAGAGGTTCATTGACTCAATAGACTAACTCTGAAGTGCATTGACTTAATAGATTAACTCAGAGGTCCATGGAGTTCACTAACTCCAAAGACAGCCTTCTCTTCACCAGGTCCTCCTCAGTCCTCTTAGGATCTATTATTTTTGTCTACTTCTCGCTAGAATTCCATTATGTCAGTGGGCTGGGGATAGCTCCTTGGATAGTCTAAACTGGCCTGCATGCAAGACAGGAGTATTGCTGGAGCTCACTGGCCAGCTGATCTAACCCCCATGTGGGAAGCTCCAGGTTTAGTAACAAGGCATGTTTCAAGAAAATAAAGCAGATGTACAATAGAGGAAAACGCCAGATAGCCTCCTCTGACCTCTGTGTGTAAGTGCATGGCACATGCATTCTCTCTCTCTCTCTCTCTCTCTCTCTCTCTCTCTCTCTCTCTCTCTCTCTCTCTCTCTCTCACACACACACACACACACACACACACATGCGCACATCACCTTGAATTCTTTGGCATCAACGATTCAGAGGAATGTGCCAGGTGAGTAACAGAATGAAGGAAAAATTTGACTCATAAATCTTACACACTATGAACTGATTCATCAATGCACTTCCAAGTAAGTTCTAACCCCTTGTGGATGAAATTCCTTCCATGTGAATATCATTTACATTCTAGTTTTCAGATAGTGTTAACATCTTTTAAGACTCCCTGAATGATCATATTTGATCATTTACCTGCATCAGTGCCTATTAGCATTTTAAGAATTTTCCTGAGTACTAGGATTTCAGGTGTATGCCACCAAACCCAGCCATGTGTAGTTTGTTTGTTTGTATTTGTTTATTGCACTGCTCAGGACCTTACAAGTGCTAGACAAACCCTCTATCGTTGGGGTATACCTCAGTCCTGAATCATCATATTTAAAGGCTGAGCAAGACCACAAAAGAAATGTTGCATTTTTTAGAGGCTAAAATGAAGATTTGCTTCTATTTGATGAGTAGATTGTATCCTTCAGGTTAAATAACAGTGTGAGACTATTGTCTAAGAGAACATCAGAATAGGTCATTAATTTAATGATCTTTGTCATGTCTTTTACATCAGACAAGTACAAAATTTCAGAAGGTACTACAGAGAATTAAAAAAAAAAAATCTCTCTCCCCAGTAATGGTGAGATTGTATCTCTTCTGAATTCAAAATAGGAAAGGATGTAATTGACCATTTATGAGCAGAAAATTAGGAGTGAGGACATGGCTTCCTAGTAGAGTGCTACGTGCGTGAGGCAATAGGTTCAATGCATGAGACCAGAGGTTCAATCAGCACCGAGAGAGAGAGAGAGAGAGAGAGAGAGAGAGAGAGAGAGAGAGAGAGAGAGAGAGAGAGAGAGAGAGAGAACCTTAAATTTTAACATATATCCCTGAAGAATTCAGATTACTTTTCTGATTTCCAACCTCCCCACAAGATTACAAGGGGGTCTTATGTAGTACTTCTCATTAAATTATTATTATTTATCATTTCCATAGTTCACACACTGTAAAGAGTGCTTAGTAAATGCTTTTGGTAAAGAGTAACAATCATGCTATTGATGGACATTTCAAAACATCTTTTTTTGTCCCAAAATTTGACATAGAAAATGTCTTGGAGTCCAATGATCTTTCAAGGGTTGGGTTTTGAGAATACAATTTCATGAATGTGGGATTGTGGATTGTCCTTAAGGGGAACATTTCCTAAAAATAAGTTAATAGGGCTGTGGAGATGGCACAGTGGATAAACTGCTTGTCTCTGGAGAGAGCCTGTGTATCTGAGTTCAAAATCCTTATAATCCACTGCAGCCTTAGCATCTGCGATCCCAGTATGCCCAGGGGTAAGAAGGGAGGTGGAGACAGGAGCATGAATTTATCACAAGCACCCAGGCCAGCAGCTGACAAAGGGAGACCTTGCTTTAAAGAAGGTGGAAGGTGAGAGCCAACACCTGAAGTTGTCTTCTGACCTCCACACAAGTGTCATGGGTGGCATGAATGTGCCTCCCCCCACGTGCACAAAAAGTAAGCTAATAAAATTATAAAATTACAATGGCCTTCTTACAGACAACCCTTTTATTACCTGATTCCAAATTCTATTCTCAAATCCAGAATATTTGCTGAAATAACAAAAAAAGCTTTTATGTGGAACTATATTATTGATACAAAATAGAACAATTTCATTTGTAATCCTTACAGCAGGCTAAAACTAAGTAATATAATGATCAAAACTGTAGGAAAAACTTCCTCCTAACAACAGTGTGGTTAGAGGAGTGGAATAGATAAGGGTAAATAGAAACACAATGAGTATAAATGCGTTTAATATTGCACTTTATCTTTTGTGTATATAATTCATATATATTGTATGTATTTAATTCATATATTCATATATATATATGAATGGTACCAGTTAGGGTCTGTCCTTTTACTTTGTATAACCATCAGTGGAATTTTTCGGATACATATGTATATCCATTTTTATGTACACAGGGTACATTTATAATAGGATCCTGGTATTTTAACATTGACTATAATCCTCTTCTAGCTACATAAAAGAATGTCCAGTGACAAATATTTACATAGCTTTTTTGGAAAAAGCCGTATCTACTTACATCAATAAATAAGCTTACATTGGACCTTAATGTTTACATTCAGACTAGCAATCAAAAAAGAACAACAACAAAAAAAAAACACAACATGTTTTACCTGTACATTTCAGGTAATTCCATGTCTTGGAATTTTATTTTGTTTTTATTTTGAAGACAAATGATGGAATAGGCGGTGTCCACCTCTTCATTAGGAGGATTTTCTGTTTTTTCACAGTTTGGTTAGACGTTCTCGCATCAGTAAATCATGTGTGTGCCTATTACCCAGCTTTGAAATTCGCAGTGCAATGGAGCCCTGTGAACTATGAGATCAGTAATTAGCTGAATCACCAGCACCAAGATGGGCCCGCAGGGTCCATGTCCTCTGCACACACACACACACACACACACACACACACACACACACACACACACACACATTCTTTTCTTCAAAATATTCTGATCAGCAGTATTATTAATCACCAAGAAAATCACATTTCTAGCCACTGGAAAAACCTAGTTTCATTACTACTCCCAACCCCCCCTACACACACCAAAAAAAAAAAAAAAAAGCCCAACAAAACAAAACCTTGAAAAAGATAGAAAAAAAATCAAAAAGAAAAAGCAGCTGGTCGCTGGGAACAAATCTGACTCCAATGTATTTTTTCTGGGTAAGAAAAGGCTAAAGGCCAGACTCTTATCCGAGGTTGGCTAAACTTTGGCTTTTTTTTTAAGGTCTTTTTTTTGGGGGGGGGGGTCACATAAACTGGAGCAAATAACTTCTCGGTACTGGCGTCACCACAGAAAGCAAAAAAACCTATGAGTGGCGAGGCTGCGGTGAAGGACAAGGTTCCTGGTCCCCAAAGAACCAGCCTGGAGCCCGGCTGCCCGGCCTCCGCCCAGCCTGGCCACCAGATGGCACTGACCCGCAGACAAAGGCGATCTCCGAGGCTCGGACTTCTTTCCACCAGGCTTGCAAATGTGCCCTCCAGGGAGTGGAGGGCTGGGTGGGTGAGGGCTCAGCACCCTGCGCCTCCCGTCTGCAGAATCCCGAAGCTACGCTCCCCGCAGGTGCGCACCGAGGTGAGGATCGGGAGGTGGAGGGGCGGCGGGGGGATGCGTGGAGGAACCGTGGGCGCGCTCCTCCGTGGGGTGTCGTCACGTGATCCGGGATGAGGTGGAGTTCGGCTTTATTAAGGGGGCGTCTCTTCCTAGCTCCCTCAATCTTTAGGGTTTGAGCAGGAGACATACCAACGGATCACCCTTTCCCGCTTTCCATGAACTCGAAAAGCGAATGAAAAATAGAGAGAAAAAGAGAAAGAGAGCCAGAGAGAAGAAGGTAAGTTTCAAGTCTATATGGTCTTCATCGACTTGGGAGAAATGTCACTGCCGGGATGAGGCTGGGGTGGTGGGTGGGCATGGTGGTGGGCACCCACCGAGCAGAGCGCAGAGGCAGAGCGCGCAGGTGGCGCTCACCTACCTATGGAGTGGGTACCACACCTGGAGTTGGCGCATCCCTGCACGCTGTTTCTGGGGGCTCCATTGGGGATCTAAAGTTTTTCACTCCTCGAATTCTCCTAAGAAGGCTGGGATGGAGCCCTCAAGGGTCTTCTCCACAGGTCGGTCCAGGTCCCTGGTTTCCTGGAGCTGGTCGGAGCGGCTGTCAGGAGCGGCAGGGTGCTGGAGTTTTTTTTGGGGGGGGTAACCTACTGGGCTGCGCTGGAGAGGGTGGGTTTGGATAGCTCTCCGCTTGCTTTCTTTCGCCCCTGTCCCAGCCAGACCCCGCGGCGGGCCTGTGGGGCTGAGGACACCGACCCTGGAATGGGCACACCGCTTTCTCATTTATCTGGATGTGGGATGCATCCCCAGCCCCTTTGGGGGGAGGTCCCTTCCAGTGTGGCCAGGTACCACCCTCCATGACAACCTGAGCCTTGTGTGTTTCCGAGTTCTAACCGCTGAGCTAGCCAGCTCCTTCTTTTAAGAATGATATCCTGCTGGGTTAGGACTTTGGGGTTGGATTCCTGAATAGTGTGACTTAGTGGGGGTCCCGCTGGTCTCCAGGTCCACTGCACAGAAGTTTTAAAGACATCTGAGCTTAGGAGAGAGAAGTGACTTTGAATTTGGGCAATGTGTGTCCATTTGGGTTGAAATGAATGTTTTCTGCTTTGCTGGTCTCATTCTGGGTAGAGAGCCCCCCCGTGAGTGTGATGGATGAGTGCATATGTGTACAAGTGTATGGGACCAGGAATGGGAGAAATCTCACCTAATTGCACAATCTGAAAAGCAGGGTGCTGTGACAGGAATTTTGACTGAAAGCATCCCATTTCAGTTCCCGGTAACTCCAGGAGCACTCGAAGAAACCTGGAGGAGAGAGGTGGGGGCAGAGGACTAGAGCTTTTCCATGGTTCATCCACTTTTTTTTTCTTTAAAGTTCTGTCATGAACAATTGGGTCATAGAAGCAGCAAAATTCCGGGTGATACACAGGTAGACAAAAGAGCAGGGTTTGTCTGTCAGTACAGGAAACAGAACAGTAGCTGTCATTCCCAGTCCTGAGCAGGCTTCCTGGTGAAACAACACACACACACACACACACACACACACACACACACACACACACACACACACACACAGCAAAAAGCTGGTTTTTGCAGAATGCTCCATCCCCTACCCATCCTAAATTACTAAGTGCTTTTCATGGCTACCACATATTAATCTTTCCTTATTGTCTTAAGGCAACTGTCTGTTGAACAATCCCTCCCAGCCCTGCTGCAGGCAAGGAAAGGGATTATGTAACTCACTTAGATAAGCTACTGGTAACTTTGGCTGTGTGTAATAAGGCTGACCTTTTTCTTCCAAAACAAGTGAGGGTGTTTGGGAAAAAAAAATACACAGCAAGTTATTCCCAGAGAGATTTATTTTGCGATAGGAACAACAGGAGCAAGCAGGAAGGACCAGCATCCCTATTGGAAAGAAGGTAAAGGAAATATCCCTCTGTTAAAGGGGAATTTGCCAACTGGTGATCAATGTAATGCCTCTATTATCTCTGAATGTATGTGACAGCTATCCTGAGATTTAAAGGTCTTTAATCTTTGCAGTGTTTATGCCTGTACAACTCATTTTACAAATATAACTTGGAATAGTAAATATCAAATTGTTTTTTTTGTACAGAGTTATAAGGTGCATAAACTTTATCTTAGTTCTGTTTTTCCCCTGACAATTATTCTTTCTTGTATCATACTAAAATACACTGAAAAATGTGCATTTTTATCTAACACAAAACTGTTTCACACCATTGGAATGACGCTTACAATCCTGCTCCTATAAGAAGCTTACAAACACTGGAATAAGAAAGTTTTCCTTGTCTGTGTAAAGAACATTCACTTCTACATATTGGAAAACTGTGGTTTTCCTAGTGCACATCAGTCAGTGCAATTTTAAATGTATCAGAGTAGAACTTTAGCCAAACTCTTTTGTACGAGACCTGCCTTTCTAGCACATCTATGGATATAACTTACTAAATCTTGGCATGAATGTCCATGGTTGTCCAAGTAAGCCAGAGGACATGAAATTTCTCTTCCTTTCCACTGCACACATTGCTCTACGCTCCATTTTCCCTCTGTGCGGATTGCTATAATAGCCTCCCCGTGAGTTCTCTCTTTCTCTACTTCTCTCTCCTTCTTAAATGTGCTACAAGCAACAGCTCCAGTAATAGTTTGAAATCAAAAGCCATATGTCCTCTGCATGTGTCCTCCAGAGGCTCCTCTTCTATGGGAGCAAGAGGCAAATGCTGTCTTCCAATTAAAGTTCTGCACAGGCTTCCCCTTCTTGTTTAGTTTTCCCAATTAATTTCCTCTATTCTGTCTCTCATTCACCTGCCTTGTGTTGCTCCTAGTACAGCAGGTGCGCTCTGGCTGTAATGCTTTGGTACCCATTCATCCCACATGGGATGTGATCGATCCACAAGATGCCCATATGGCTTCCCAACTTACCACTCTTGGGTCTTTATTATCTTATCTCGAATGCCATCTTCTCATGTGGCCAGATGTCTTCTCTCCTCACCCACGATTAAACAGCTGTTCCCAACCAGACTAGTGAAAAGATCACCCCACTAAAACCAAACTATGTCTGATAAGAAATGTGTTAAATAAATATTTGTTGGATGAATGAATGTTCCTTCAGAAATAGTTTCATTCATATATATACAAAATGTAACATTTTGCCAGTGTGGTTGGCACATGCCTTTAGTCCCAACACTCAAAAGGCTGAGGTAAGAGGATTACCATGAGTTCAAAGCCAGTCTGAGGCTAAACACAGTGAGTTCCAGGTCAGCCTAGGCTAGAGTGAGGCCCTACCTCAGAAAAACAAAACAACACAAAACAAAACTTTTCCCTCTGTCTGCCTGACCTAAAAGAATAACTATTGTAATTGGTATTCATTTTACATATAAAAGAATTGTGGTTGATTGTGTCATTAATATTAAGACTGACTTGTACAAAACAACTATTCTAACCATGTGCGTACATATTTTCATTCTAAATTTTGTATGGTACTACAAGTTTGTTAAATGCTTCACCTAAAGATATTATAATCAATGGGGGTCAATTAAGACTTTTAGGGATTAATGATGACTTAAAGGAGTGGTAAAATTTGGATTACTGGGGAGATGAGACACCTCACAAGTGGAGGGACAGAGGGTTGTGAGACCAGGTGTGGTAGGTTGGGGATGGCTAGCACTGCTTAGAGCAGAGCATTTTCACCGAGGCTATTAGAACAAACAGCAGAAGGAAGAAATATCTTGGAGGTCTTTAAGCATCCGGGTGAGGAATATCAATAGTTTATACCTAGTGTCTCATACCAGGATCCTCATTCACCTGAAACTCAGTGACAGGAAACCAAGAGAAGCTATAGATAATGAGAATATAATTTAGAATATACTAGCATTACTTTAAATAATAAACTCATAACTGACTACTAAGTTGAATATGAACTGTGATTCTATACGTGCTTGAATTCTAGACAGTTGTGTTCCACACTGAGAGTAAGTCATTATTGTGTGCTCAGCTCTAAACAGGGTGACATCTATCCTGTCCCCTGCAAGGCTCAGGAAACATGGCTGAAGAGAAGGCAAGAAGCATTATAAGAGCTGGAGAATGGGGAGGAGTGCTGTGGAGTGTTGTCTTCTGAACCTATATTACACTGCTGTTACACTGATGAACTCACAGCAGCTGTGGTTCCTGCACAAGATAAAGCCTTGTCAATACTCCATCATAGATGTGGACTGGGCTCACAAGACCCCCTTTTCCCAGAGTTCCTATTGACAGTTGATGGTCTCTGGAGGAGGGGAAAGCACATTCTTCAGTTGGGTAATAACAGGAACATTGCCCATGCTCCAGTAAATAATCCTCCACCCATTATCACGCAAAAAACCCTAATTTAATCAAGGAATCACCAAAAGAAGGCATGACAGAAGGAGGGAATTTGTTGGGAAGAAGAAGGGATTTAGTGAGAGTGGGAAGGGGATAAACCAGGATCAAAATACATTATATACATGTATGAAAAGGTCAAAATTTAAAAATGAAAAAAAAAGAACTTTCCAAAAATATAAAATTTTTACTTATTTCTTCAAGGTTTGTTTTCCCACCCTCAGAGACATTAGTTGATCATATTTTTCTCTGGCTTTGGAATTCTTGAGGGGAAAAAAAAAACCAGTGTCAGTATCCCTTAAGTATTAGAGTCAGTCCAGATTGGAGCATGGCTGAGAGACCTTTCTTTCTGATGGTGTTCAAAGTTGAAATCATTTCATTACCATCCTTTAATACTACCTTTTGACATAACTGTAAGAACTTTTTATTCTGATTTTCATAAGACCAAATTGTGGTTTCATAAGAGAAAAACAGGAGCTCTGGAAGGGAAATAGCTAAAACAAACGTTTATTGGAGGCATCCCTTAAAAGATCAAGTACATTTTTGTTCATTAAATATCTCATTTGCCCATCAATACAGGGTAGTTCTACACAGTTTTCTCCATTGTTCTAAAATAAGAAGGAAAGAAAGATAATTCAGTTTCTTAACACAAGAACAATAGTCTTTTAATTAGCATAAGAAATCCTGTCTCATATACTTTTTATTATTCTAGAAAAAAATAGTTGTATTTCTTTTCTTCTTTTTTAAGGGAACTTCTAATATTTATAAGATCGCTGTCTATGATTTGTCTTGTTAGTAAGAAAAATTCATTTTATATCACAAAGTGTCGTGAGAATTTAAAGCTAAAATATATATCCATATGTTGGATACATATATAGTCCAGTGAGGAGGAAGGATATTTACATGGATAAAACTTCATAAATCCTTTATAATCTTCTAACATAATAATAAAAATCATAGAGTTTAAAGTCAGAGTCTCCCACACAATGCAAGAACTTCTCCACATGCCTTTCATGTAGTGGTTATAAACTTTTATGTATAAAGTGCTTGACAGTTCATTCTCCTTAATTAATTTTGTTCCTTATATTGATTTTTTAAAAATGCATCTTTGGGTCCTACTTCTAACTCATATTATTAGATACAACATTCTAAGCCAAGTTTTATAGGCTTCCTGTTAAAATATGAGAAGACATTGCTTTATAATTTTAAGTATTTTATATACCCAATGTGTGTGTCTGTGTGTGTATGTGTGTGCCTGTGTTTGTGTGTGCGTGTGTGTTTATGTGTGTGTGTGTGTGTGTGTGTGTGTGTGTGTGTGTGTTTGAGTTCACATGAGCATGGTGTGTGTGTGGAAGTCAGAAGTCTTTACATTCCATTGGCTGAGACAGGGTCTTCTGGTTTGCTGCTGTGAATGACAGACCAGCTGGCTTTGGGATACTCCTGACTCTGCCCCCATTGCTATAGGCACCTTGGAATCTCAGACTTATGTCCATTTGGCTTTTGTGTGGGTTCTGTGGATCTGAACTCCAGTGGTCAGGCTTGCCCAGCAGCAAGGGCTTTTAACCCCTGAGCAATCTCCCGAGACCCTACATATTTTCCTTATTCAACATTGTATAGTCTTTCAAAAGCAGTCCCTCCATAACTGTTTTGGATGCTCTACTGTACTGATATCACTTTTTAATTTATTTTTGTTAAGTTATCTTTGTCATAAGACACAGTCCTGTGTACAGTGAGCAGTTAATACAACTTGTTGTCTGCACTCATTCTTCCATTTCTTTGGTTATGTAAAAGTACTGTGAGGTTTTTCTTGTCATTTTGTTTTGTCTGTTCCTTATGTTGTAGTTGCTGTGTATTTGCATTCTTGCAACGTCTGAGGATGTATTGATGGGTACTTCTTGTATAAGACTCTGGGAGCTGTGAGAGTTATATATGTGCTGTTCTGACTTGCAGGCTTCTGAAACTGAGTAAGCAATTGAAATTAAAATTTTAAGCAGTTAAGGAATGTTAAAAACTTGCCATTTATAATATTCAAAAATTACAGTAAGATTATGTGCTGTTTATTTTTATTTCTATGTCTTATTTTTAAGAGTTCAATGAGTCAGCGTTCATTTTGACTGCCTTCCATAGAGTCAGTGATACAAATGGACATTTTCTCTTTCAGACTATTCAGTTCATGGGAAAGAGGAATTCAAAATCAGTGAATGGAGTCCAATATATGGAATAATCTGACCCTTTGACCTGTTTTGAAGAAACACGCCATTCATTTGTCTAATCTACAACACTAAAACCCATGAAGATGAATTCGACATCGTTTTCCCAGGTTGAGAACCACTCAGATCACTATAATATCTCAGAGAATTCCCCACTTCTGGCTTTTGAAAATGACGATTGTCATCTGCCCTTGGCTGTGATCTTTACCTTGGCTCTTGCCTATGGGGCTGTGATCATTCTTGGGGTCTCTGGAAACTTGGCTTTGATCATCATCATCCTGAAACAGAAGGAGATGAGGAACGTGACCAACATCCTCATCGTGAACCTTTCCTTCTCAGACTTGCTTGTGGCCATCATGTGTCTCCCCTTCACTTTCGTCTACACGCTCATGGACCACTGGGTCTTTGGGGAGACCATGTGTAAACTGAATCCCTTTGTGCAGTGCGTCTCCATCACGGTGTCGATTTTCTCTCTGGTTCTCATCGCTGTGGAACGGCATCAGCTCATCATCAACCCCCGAGGATGGAGACCCAACAACAGACACGCTTACATAGGCATTGCTTTTATTTGGGTACTTGCTGTGGCTTCCTCCCTGCCTTTCCTCATCTACCAAGAGCTGACTGATGAACCTTTCCAAAACGTCTCTCTTTTTGCATTCAAAGACCAGTACGTGTGCTTCGATAAGTTCCCATCAGACTCTCACAGGTTGTCTTACACAACTCTCCTGTTGGTCCTGCAGTATTTTGGACCACTCTGCTTCATATTTATATGCTACTTCAAGGTAAGAAAACCTTTCATCCCTGTCATTTTTCACTTTCACCTTCTTCCCATAGAATTCCCCACAAACCAAGGGGTTCTCTTTGAACGCATCTTTTTCTTCCTTCCTAGATATACATTCGCTTAAAAAGGAGAAATCACATGATGGACAAGATGAGAGACAGTAAGTACAGGTCCAGTGAAACCAAGCGGATCAACATCATGTTGCTGTCCATCGTGGTCGCCTTTGCCGTGTGCTGGCTGCCTCTCACCATCTTCAACACCGTGTTTGACTGGAATCACCAGATCATTGCCACGTGTAACCACAACCTGTTGTTCCTTCTCTGCCACCTCACAGCGATGATCTCCACCTGTGTCAACCCGATTTTTTATGGATTCCTGAACAAAAACTTCCAGAGAGACTTGCAGTTCTTCTTCAACTTCTGTGATTTCCGCTCTCGAGATGATGACTACGAGACAGTAGCCATGTCCACCATGCATACAGATGTTTCCAAGACTTCTTTGAAGCAAGCAAGCCCAGTCGCATTTAAAAAAATTAATAATGATGATAACGATAAAGTCTGAAACTGCTGGGCACACATGGTCCCAGACGCCACCTGCTTCAAAGCAAGCACAACCTGCCACATACGTTCATTACCTGTTCTCCCAAGAAATGGGGTGGAAATCGTTTCAGAAAAACCAAGAGTTTCTTGTCTTGCATTTTTACTGCTTTTGTTATGGTTATCTTGATTGCTTTTTGGATCAAAACTGATGGACATTAGAGTTGCCTGGAAACAGTTTAGAGAAGACTTCTTCAAGTTTTTCTTTGTGTGTGTGTGTGTGTGTGTGTGTGTGTGTGTGTGTATGGAAAGCATATAAAGAGTTTTATTCTGTATTTATTGGAATGCACTTTCTCTCAAGTATTATCATGAGCTGACTTTTTATTATCAAAAGCAGTTTGATAGTCTCAAAATACAGGACTTCTTGATTAGATTGGTCCACCCTTGCTTAATGCCAGCTGTCATTTCAGTTTATCACAGGAAAGACAGCATGCAAAAGCTGCCTTCAGAGTGTGGCGAGCTGAGAGTCTGAAGTCATTCTGTAGTGATTTTCTTCCTTTGTTTTAGGGAGATGACTTAATTTGTTCCTTCTAATTGAGTATCACTTCAGATAAAATGCATAAAGAATGCTTTCTCAGCTGCAAATATCACGGGGAATTAGGCCACCCACAAGAATTAAATGGGAAAGGAATTCCCTAGTTTCAAAATTTTTCTGGTACCTGACAACCAAAGCATTTCAGATAATTAGTTTAATAAGTGAATTAGTTTTGCTGCAAATAGTTAAATTGCTTTCTTTTGGATTGATAGTCAAGAGGTTTTCTATCCATCACAGACTGACTCTTCAGTGTTTTTTAAGCTTTCTGGCATAAAATATAATTCAAAAAGCATTTCCAGCTTACAATATATAAAACCACAAAATGTATTTTCTATACAGCAGTGCCTATATAGTAACTCATTTTTAACTATTACTATCTATCTTTCAAAGCAGAGAACATAGAGACTATGAAAAGAATGTTTGCTCCAGCCAGCAGGGATAAATACCTAAAATGTTCACATAGCTATCCCATCTGAACTTGTATAAACTGTGTGACTTGTGGAATTTCATAAACCATATACTATGTAAAGTATGTCATGTTAATATACTTAATGTTATGTATCTTATAATCAGACTGAGCCCCAGAAAATGCACTTTGAAGAACATGACAGACTTTCCATGTATTATACAAAATATTAAATGTTTTGATTGTAGAAGGGCAAACATGTTCTGTATTAAAATTGTTTTTCCCCCCTGAGGAATCTCTATTGTGGTTCTGTCTCACTTCATTTAACCTGTCCCATGACTTTTCCCTTTCTTTCCCTTCCCTTCTCTTCCTTTTTTACCTTCCCTTCTCTTCCTTTTTCCCTCCCCTTTCTTTCCCTTCCCTTCCCTTCTCTTCCCCTCCCCTCCTTTCCTTTCTCTTCCCTTCCCTTCCTCCCCCCTCCTTTTTGCTTCCTAATAATCATTCTTATATTTAATTGTCTTCATTTAGTTTGGCCAGCAGATTCTTGAGGTCCTCTGAGTGCTGGTTTAGCTTTAGCTCATTTACTGTTCTACCAAAGTCTGTTTTTCCTCAATTGGGTTAAGCCTGGTGGTGAGCCTTTGAGTTGATTCTGCATATTTGCACTTAAGTGATCAATTTTTGCTTCATTTCTGTCAATAATCTGGTTATAGACTCCATGCAGAGATGTCCCGAGCATGTTGTCATCTCCTCCTGGGCTTGCATCTGTACTCTCTCTTTCATATTTTCATTGGGGACTTCCACAGTGGGGCTAGGAGAGCTTGGTGCGGGGCACTCAGCTTGTGTGTTTTTTTGTGTTGTGACCTGCCCATTTCCAGATGAGAGATTGATTTTTTACAAGTCTTCGGCAGGGTCGGGTGCATGCATGAGTTTCTGGTGGGGAGCCATGAGGTTGGGGTAGGCACTCAGTTTAGTGGAATGGGGCATGTGCTCAGTTCCTCCGGTGCCAGGCTGTGTGTGTGTGTGTGTGTGTGTGTGTGTGTGTGTGTGTTTGTGTGTGTGTCTGGAGGGTGCTCATACCAGCTGCAGCAGGAGCAGGTTGGAGGCTGGGCACCTGGCAGGAGCCAGCTAGAGGAATAGGTGTTCAGACTGGGTGAAAGCCAGGAGAGGGTGGGTGTGCAGACAGAGTGGGAGCTGGTGGATGAGATGTGGGGTGAGTACCCATGGGCTTAGGCAAAACCTGGTAGCAGTTGGGTGCTCTTGCCAGGCTGGGGCAGGAGCTGGCAGGGGGCTGATCTTTCCCTTGGAGCTGCAGTAAGGGTCCCTGGTATGGATCTGGTCTGGAAATGCAAACCTTGGGTACTTATATTTATTATTTTGTTATTTCCCACCTGAGGGGAAGAAAATGAGACATACTAGTGTGGTAGTTTGAATAGATGTCCCCCAATAGAATAAAAAAATATATTAAAGATTTGTCTCCAGCTGCCTGGATGGAGGAGGTGTCACTTTGGCCTGGCTTCCTGGGGTCTGGTCCTAAGGTATTTCTAAATTGGATGCAAAATTCCAGAGAATACATATGCAAAGAGCAGCCTCTGGAGCTCAAGTCTGACAGTCCTGCTATTTGTGAGTTACAGTGTGTTACCGTGTGCTTGCTTGCTTTTGGAGGTGATGGGTCTCTGCCTCTGCTTGAATATATGAAAAGGGGCCAGACTTTTCCTTCAGTTTTGGAACATCCTCTGGATCTGTTATTTCAATAAATACTTTCTTCCCCCAATTGTGCCTGGATTGGAGTGTGGCTGATTACGACAACTAGAGAAGTTCACTGTTTGGAGCTCATGAAAAGATGGAACCCAAACTTTAGGATGAAAGAATGCTTCCACATACCCCACATTACCACTACATTACTCAAGTCCATTTATAGCCATTCCTTTACTCTGTGTCTCATATAAAGCTATCAAGGGCACATAACAAATCATCCTGAAGGCTAAGGGCACAGTGTGTGAAGAGCTAGCCCTCCTCCAAACCAAACTGAGCCATGGCCAGGATGTTAGAATTATCAGCCTCGGAATGTGAAAGCGCTATGAATAATATGCTAATGACTCTAATTGATGAAGAAAGCAGTTTGCAAGAACAGTTAGGAATGAAAACAGAAAGTCTAAGAAAACAGTGGAAAAAATCTAGAGTAGAATATGTCTTTGATGGTCTATCTTCAATGGAACAGAATTGATTGAACAATCTCTGAGCTTGGTGATAATCTCACAGAAACATACAAAACACAAAGGGCAGAAAGAAAGACTGGAAAAAAAAAATAAGAGAATACCTATAAAAAGATGTAACAGAAAGACAAATGCCACCTATTCTTCCTCATCTTTAGCTCATAATCAGGCTCAGCTTGAATAATAGCAAGCAAACCTGATATGCAATCTTGAGAAACAGACAATAGGGTCTGAAGGGGTTGTTGATGGTTAGCCTGTACATGGTGCTGGACCGCACTACATGAGCTGCCAGAGGAAATAGGCCAATGATGTTGAGAGAAAGCAGGGAGCACTGCCACAGGACAGTGACCAGCATGCCAAGATGTGCACACCTGTGCAGTAGTGGCACTTAACCTCGATGGGTAATCAAGGACTCCCTGATTGGCTAAGAGATCTGCATATTGGCAAGGAACCCTTAGCTGGAACTGGGATCCAAGCCAAGTTCCCATTGAGACCAAGAATCTGGACTCCAAGGTGAAGCTTCTACTAACCATGGGCTGAAGAGAGACTGCACTCACTACAATCTCACCAAATTCATAATGTTTGTCTCATTTAACCTATGCTGATCTCACCTTCCACTGGAGAATCTGTTTTTATTTTTCAGAGGGCAGCAAGAATTGTGGATGACCCAATTCTACCAACAAGGCCAGAAATGATATGATAGCTGACTCCCTTGGCAGCAGATGAACCACCCCTAACACATCAGCTAGGACCCAGGGGAAACCACAGAGGAAGTGGTGAGATGAGCAAGAGTGCTGCTTCCACAGCGAGCCTGACAACCTGCGCCAGGGTGATGGAGACAGACACTGAGGTTACTCAAAACGTACCAAAGCAGAGATCCAGAAGCTACTAAGAGCTCAACACTGTAGCAAACTTAAAACAAACCCACCACAGCTCAGGGAACATTACAGAAGAGGGGGCAGAATAATTATAAGAGCCATGGTGGGGAGAATATTCATAGGCATTGCCCCCAACCCCCACTAACTGTCTGCTGCTTGCCCAACTCCTAGCCCTCCATTCTATGGAGCATTCCAGAAATCCCACTGAGGAGGGCCCTCAGTGGAATGGGGGCAGGGAGGAGGGAAATAGTGGTACCAACACATGCATTGTACATACAAAGTTTCTACTTATTAAAAATATTTTTTAAAAAAAGTAAAAAAAACAAATAGAATGCAAAAACAAGAAAGAGACTAAAAGGAAATAAAAATCACTGTTAGATAGTAGTAATGAAGAATTTTCCAAAATTAAAGTCAGACCATTTTTTCCATTGCAAGTAATATTTTTTGATATCTTCATTATTCTTAATTTGATATATTGTATGAGCAAATCTTATGATGGTAACCCCAATTCCCTCCTCCCTGTCCCCAACCCATTGAGGGCCCTCCTCAGTGGGCATACTGGATCAGTCCACTGGGTAAGGGGTCATGACTAGCACAGGAAATAGCAGGTGTCCCCCCCCCTTTGTGTGTTGTTGCTGAGGGGGACAATGTCTCTGGATATTCTCCCCCACCATGACTCTTACCATCTTTCCACCCCCTCTTCCACTCAGTTCCCTGAGTCATAGTGGGTGAGTTTCAAGTCAGCTTTATTGTTGAGATCTTAAGTGTCTCTGGACTTCTGCTTCGGGTTGTGTGGGATCTCACTGGTGTTTGTCTCATTGACCTATCCTGGGATAATTGACTTGCTGTGGTGATAGGTCCCTTGTTTATCAGGCCACTCTTTCAGAGGTTTCATTTGGGGCCTACAGGATAGACTTGGGATGATTCATATTTTATGTGTAGAATCAGCATATTTTGTTCACCTTTTTGTTGATTTTTGCCCATTTGGTTGTTTTGTGTTGTGTGGTGTGTGTGTGTGTGTGTGTGTGTGTGTGTGGTGGCATGTTTTCCTTGTCCTGTAGGATTCCCTAAGGGTAGAATTGCCAGGTCATCTGTTAACTGGATGTTCAGCATTGTGAGAATTTTCCTGATTCCCCAGCGCAGCTCCACATTTTTCATTCCTACAGCTTCTTCTCTGCCTGTAACCACCTAGAGAATACCCTCTTGAATGTACAAACGGATACCTAATTGTAATTTTGATTTACACAACTGTTGTTGAGCACAGTTTCACGTGCTTCATGGGAATTTAGTGTGACTTTTGTGAAGTGTCTGTTTAAAGACTTTGCTAACATTTCAGTTGGATAATTTATCTTTTTGATCGATTTTTTTACAATTATGAACTTTACAGTATGATCATATTTCATATTGACCATATTCCCATTCTCTTATGTTTTCTCTCCCTGACCCCTCATTCTGTTGAGAGACCTCCTCAGTGAATTATCGTTATTCACTGTTGGGTCATGAATGCACCAGCCAGTGTGGGCAATGCCTCAGGATACACCTTTCCAGTCTGTGCCTTTTACAATCTTTCTGCCCCTTCTTTGAAATGTTCCCTGAGATTTGGCAGGCATATTAGAAGGCTCCTTTATAGGTGAAGCCTCAGCAGCCACAGAGTTTCTGCTTTGATGAGTTTTGGGACTTCCATCTTCCTAGAGAGGGTTCTCAGTTTAGCAGTGAGTGCAGCAAGAGGGTCTTACCATTTAGCTCTGGAGGGTAACCAAGCACTCTAGTAATCCCCTGCATTGTTCTGGGGGAACTCATGGGCCTCCCTGATCAATAGCTCTGTGGGGGGTGGGGGGAGAAGGGGAGGTTAACCCAATTCTGGTACTGGGATCTGCCAGTCAGAGACTTTTAGGGCTAAGCTTTCTTCATCTCAATACAGGGCACATCGGCCCTGACAACCCCCTGCACCTGCACTTATTAAGAGTTATAGCTTTTAATTAGTTTATCAGGAGGAAGGTTTCTATAGCATTGATTAATGCTGTCATTTGTTTTGTGTATCACCCCTTATTCCTGTTCCTTTGGGTCTTTCCACCTGCTCTATTGGGGTCAACCCTCATTCACTGCTGATGGAAGTGCAAACCTGTAAGGCTACTATGGAAACACGATGGAGGTTCCTCAAAAATCTGAAACTAGATCTACCATTTAATTCCGTTATGCCACTGTAGGGCATAGACCCTAAAGATTGCACTCTTTACTACAGAGATACCTGCTCAGCCATGTTTGTTGCTGCTCTATTTTCAAGAGCTAGGAATTGAAAACAGGCCAGATGCCCATCAGTGGATGAGTGGGTAATGAAGGTGTGGTACATAGACACAGTGGAATTCTACTCAGCAGTAAGGAAAAATGAAATACAATTTGCAGGAAAACGATTGGACTTGGGTGGGGGGAAATCTCAAACTAAGCAAGGTCACATGGGCTCAGAAAGGCAAGCGCCACATGTTCTCTCTCGTGTGCTGTTCCTTACACGGAACAGCTTAATTGGTTTGAAAGTTGTAGTAAGTAAGCATCAGTAGTGTTGGCAGGGAACTAGAGTGGGGCTCCAAGAGATGGAAACAGGGAGGGAGGAGAGGAGGATTATTTACTATTTTACTTTTTAGATTTAGATTAGAGATTCCTTAGATAATCTGGTTGTTCAATGTCTTATTAGATACATTTGTATAAATATTTTTTCTCATTTTCTGAGTGGTTTTTTTACAACTTAATTAAAAATATGCTCCCCAAACAAAACCTGACATAAGAGACATTTGAATTATGAAACTCTAATTGATTTTGTGTCTGTTTTGTGTGTTGAGTGGTGTGTGTTTGTGTGTGTGTGTGTGTGTGTGTGTGTGTGTGTGTAGAAGATTACACCCTTTACACACATGTGGAGACCAGAGCAAAACATTGAGTGTCATCTTTTTGATTATCTGTGTGTTTCCTAGAGATGGATTCTCTCACTTAACCTGGTATCGCTATTTTTCTGCCAGACTTGATAACCAGTGAGACCCAACAATTCTCTTATTTCTGTTTCCATGGGACTGGTGTTACAGGTGCACGTGACCACATGCAGCTTTTTACATGGGTGCTGAAACATCGAACTGAAGGTTAATCAGATCCTCCCAGGCCTTCATGCTTATGCAGCAAGCATTCTTACTTGCTGAGCCCTCTACATCACACTAATTCCATTTTTACAAAGCTTTCTAAATAGAAGAAACCAGCGGAGAAGGACAGAAGAGAATTAGCATTTGAGAAACAATGTGACTAAAATTGCATATATATAATGTATACATATATATTATGAATAATATGTCTCACCTGATGCTTCCAAACATCTACAAAGTTGCCTTTTTATCTTCATTTCCACAGACTGAAAAATGGAGGCTTAGAAAAATTCAGAGTCCATAAAGTGCAAAGCAGAGATCTAATCGCCTGGATTTGCCTGTAAGGCTTGTGTCAATTCTAATCTATCAAATTTTCTTCCTCATTTTTAAACATTCCCAAACTTGGTCAGAATAAAAGTATGCAAATGATTGCTAGTTGGTTTTAAAGAGAGACTTCTTTGCAATGCCTCATCGTCCTGCAGTTTAAGCCGCTGCATGCAGGTCTCATATGCACTCAGTGGTTTGCATAAGTATCCCCCAGAGAGAATGTCACACATCCACAAACTCATGTCACTGGTAGGCTTCGAATTTGCATCTGATATTCTCAAGAGATGCAGGAGAGAAGCACTAGTTGATTAAAATGATCTCTTGGGAACACTGCAATAAATATGTATCTGGATCAAGGATTTTTGCAGATGCGTTTGTTGCTACATGACCTCGAAATATTAAAATCTAAAATGACAAAATTTAAATTTAGACCTATGTAACTACAAAGTCCAAAGACTTTTCTTCTCTACCCGGAGAGCAGTGAGCAAATGGAAACTTTGTCCTGTGATTTATTAATTTTTATTTCTTTTCCATGTATTCAAAATTGTGGAAAAATGAATAAAAGCAATCAAACTTTTTTTCCTGAAAAAAGGGAAAAGAAGAGTAGGAAAGAATAAAGGGAGGAAAAGAAGAATGGAGGAGCATGGATTTTTTTTTTAACTGAAAATTGACATAATATAGTCTTTGGTCTCCCTACCTTCAGTCTTTTAATGCTATTCTCTCATCTTGATTCTTGGGGTTTTATGCCTTTGAAAATATGAATGAAATAAATGAACATCAGTATCAAGTAGTTCCTTCCATGTCATCAGCTTTTTTTGTTTGATAGTTTATGTCCCTTTCGAAGCCAATTTTGGAGACTGTTGTATCAATCCTATATATACATGAGTAATATTCAATACATTTCAATTAGCAAATTTTAATTGTGGAGACTATGTGTGGTGGTTATTTATAATTTGGTTCCAGATCTTGCTTCATCTTTGTATTATTGTTATTGCTAAGGCTCAGAGAAACATTAAATGAGTTAATCAAGGAAACAGGCTAGTAAATTGGAAGATTCCAATCAAGATCAACCAACCTTGAGGCACAGGGTCTTTTTTCTTCATGAAACACAAACAGTTCTTTCTGAGCTTGAAGTCCACACAAGGGTCTAACAGACAGCAGGAGAAATTACACAAATATAGCACCAGCAAAAGACCCAGGTCGTCTTCTCCTATTGGTTTTAAGCATTGACTATTATTTATAATAATTTAAAAGTTTTCATGTTTGATATCTAAAATAACATCAAAATCTTTCCCAGTAATATTTTCTCATATATCTTTGGAAATTTAGGAGAGTGTGCCAAAACATGTAAATTTTGTAGTCAAAAGCTCAACCACTGAGGTATAACCCTCCCCCAATGTCATCGTTGCTTTCAGGGAATGATTATAGCTGGGATTAAAACAGAAGGAAATATATATTATGAACCAGTGTCTCTTGGCTTTAGCACCTTCACTTAAAAAATGAGGAAATTGAAGGAGGACAGAGAGGAGGTGCGCGGGTTAGGTGGGCGGCCCGGGGTGGAGGCAGGGGGATCGCGGCTTCGAGGTCGCCCAGCGAGACTGACAATGGGTACCCAGAAGGATGTTCAACCCCCAAAGCAGCAGCCAATGATCTATATATGTGGAGACTGTCACACAGAAAATGAAATAAAATCCAGGGATCCAATCAGATGCAGAGAATGTGGATACAGAATAATATACAAGAAAAGGACTAAAAGATTGGTGGTTTTTTAAAAATATTTTTTATTTATTCATTTCCAATCAGAGAGAGAGAGAGAGAGAGAGAGAGAGAACACCAGGGCCACCACCTTGTGGGTCTGGCTTATGTGAACCCAGGGCCTTAGGCACTGGAGGCAAGTGCCTTAACCGCTGAGCCGTCTCTCCAGCCCAGATTGGTGGTTTTTGATGCTCAATAAAACAGGAATGCGGAAGAGTCTTCATTGTCTCAACCTTTCTCATTGTGTAGCCTTTGATGAGTACCACTATATATGTATTTCATTTGGAAATGAGGTTGTATTTTAACACTCTGTACAAAGAAATTTTGGTTCACTGTGACTTAATTTATTATATAATCTGGCATACAATGAATAAAAATTGCTTCCTTAAACAAAAAAAAATGAGGAAATTCTACCAACTAATACTAAGGTAGATATGGGCTTCAAAATGTTTTGCTTCAATGTAAGTAAATCCAGGAAGTGGTAAATTCGCATGAGTGAACTGAGAGAACTGTCCAGAACTGTTTGCAGATAAATGTTTTACTCACAACAAATCCCGGAATAAGAGTTGTAATAAAATGAGGGGGAGATGCTAGAGCAAAATATGAGAAATGTACGCCATAGGCAAGGGCAGATTGTGAATAGATGCAAAAGTGAAAAATGTGACCAAAGGGAAGTGAGTCAGCTGGGATAGAGGGAAGAGTGAGGCAGGCTGGGAGAACTGACTATCTGGGAGATACTATCTAGGAGAGCATAGCTGATTTTCAAAATGCACAATATGTTTAAAGGTCACTGTGGTGGTTTTTGTCTAAAATGTCCCTCCTATTCTCGTTTTTGAAGAATTAATCCCCAGTTGACGCTGTGAGGGAAGGTTCTAGAACCTTTGAGAGGCAGAGCTATGCTGGAGGAAGTGTGCCACCTTGAAGAGTTACAGACTAGCCCTACTTGCTGACACCCTTCCTCTCTCACAATCCTAGTTGCTGCTAAAGTGATGATATGATGCTGGCTGTCTTCTCCTGCCATCCTTTCCCCACTATGATAGACGTTCTCCTGAAACTCTAATAGGCCAAAAGTGCAAAACCCTTTGCTTCCTTAAGCTACTGGTGGTCAGGTAACCTGGCTGGAATTTAGTGAATTAGTAGGTGACACACCCAGAAAATAACCGATACAGCCATAAAAAAAAAAAAAAACATTTTGTAATTGAAAACAGGACAAGACATTCATAAATGTGTACTAAGTTAAGGAGGAAAAAAAAAGAAAACTGGACAAATGATCAGATTCTGTATGTAAGATGAAATTCATATTTCATAAGGACTCTAAGCATAAGCTCCTAAAGGCCAAGAAGTTTCCCTGAACTTGAGCATGAAAGAAGAAAGAGGGAAAGAAAAACAGCAGTTAGTATTAAAAGAAAAGTTGTAATCCATCTTTCCTGTAAAAGGTTTGAATGTAAGAAATGCCCAATTACACATTATTAAAGCAAAACGACCTCAACAACCCCAATAGCAATAAAACAACCTCATTCAACGACAGCAATAGCAATAAAACAACTTCATTCAAGACGGAGAATACAGTCTATGGAAAAAGAAATCCTTTGTTTATTGAGTATGCAGTAATAAAATAATTTCATAGAGTGTACAATAATTGCTATCAGCTGAGTACTTATCACCTCACAAGCCATAAAGCCCACAATATTATTGTTTCGCTATCGAGAAAGCTGTGACTCAAAGAGATTAAAAAACCTTCCCAAATCTCAGCTAGTTGTTTGTGAAGTCAAATTTAAGTTCACATCTGGGTGACTCTGAAGCAGCCCACTTATGCACTGAAATATAGCAATACCCACCAGCAGCTGATAGAAGTTTTCAGGATGGCACAAATCTGTCAGCTTGGTCACATTCATAAGTCATTCTATATTTTCAAATCAATCTTAAGCTACTGTGATTGGCCTATATTTAATGTTAAGCAAGAACATAATATAATCTTGGGGAAAAAAAAACTATCTTTTTCTCTAGAAAATCTTATTCCCCATGGAAGTATTTTAAGAAAAATATATCTAAATATAATTAAACAAGACCCATGGAGGAGGTTATCCAGCAGATTGGGGAGGGGAGGGCAGCGGGGAATTGGGGATAACAACTCATTGTTTACCCACTACATATTGTAACTCATTATGGACAATAAAAAAAAAATAAAGAAAACATAAAAAAATCACATCTTGAAAGAAAACATAATCTAAACATAAACAGCATGACAATCTTCTGACTACTTGAGTTTTCTAAAATGTCTTCAATAAGAAAAACAGAGTGAAACTAAATTAGACTAATACATTAAAAGCTAGTATACAATTAAAAGCCCTATTCATGGATTTCTATTTTGCAGACATCACAAACTTGCATACCTGGTTTTCATGTCATCTTAACACTTTTAACTTTATACCTCTAAAGCAAATCTTGCATTTCTTTTTTTGGTGTGTGCTGTACTTTGAACACAAGGTTCACTTTCCCAGGGCCCATACATAATGCTAGTCAAGTACTAATCACTGAGCAACACCCTCAATCTCAAGTTATTTTTAAACACCAAACAAGATTGAGAAACCTTTTAACTGAGAAAGACTCTAACTTTAGTTAAATAAATAAATATAAATGTTGGATAATGTTCATCATGCTAGAGAAATAATTAACATGCCCAAGTATGGTGTTTCTTTTTAGCGTGTGTCCAAGCCTGTCCATTTGTGGGGTGTTTCTTCGGGAATCCAGCTGGAGACACATGGACATCACTCTGGACAGTTCTGGACAGTCATTAGTGTGTAACTACTTTTAGGTTAACTGAAGATGTTTTATTGTGGATATTTCCTGTGTATGTCAGAATTTTGATCATGTTACAGGTACATGTGATATCCGAATACACTTTCATTTGCTTTAAGCACAAATTCCTTTTTATTCAAACGGTCAGCTTTGGAGACAGATGCTGGTCCATTGGTCATCGCGAAGAGATTTTCTCCTCCACAGCCTGTCTGGATGCTGCCAGTTAGTTTTTATAAAGAGTTTTGCTATTTTGATTAGCATCTAACTCCGCTTGTTCCAATTCCCTGGTCAAGCCACTGGCTGCCAAATATTAACTAAATAAATCAGGACAAGATCAAGTGGGCAGATCTTACAGGTGAACTATACTAACAAGATCTATCACATGACCAGCTTGATATCAGTTAAGAAAACATCGTTCCCAGCCACCCCTGCATTTATATCCCACGACCAATGGCCACACAGACAAGGTGCCTCAGGACAGCATAAGACTGTTCTCAGCATGGCTCATACAAAAATCCCCTCAAGTTTGCCTTCGTGTCCTATACTAAGTAAATTTACCACCCGTGTTCCTTAGCCACTCCTCAAGCTGATCACTCTCTACACACGAAGATCTCGTATTTAAATGGTTTTCAGTTCCTAAACAACTTCCATATAATTCCTTTATGTAGATACTTTCCATACCCTATTCAACATTTTGTATGTATTTATAATTGTAAGCAGAGAGAGTGAGAGAGAGAAGAGAGAAAGAATGTCGGGCCTCTTGCCACTACAAATCAACCCCAGATACATGTGGCACTTTCTGCATCTGGCTTTATTTACATGGACACTGGGGAATTGAACCAGGGCTGTCAGGCTTTACAATCAAGCACCTTTAACCACTGGGCCATCTTCCCAGCACACACTCTTCACACCGCACAATTATTAGTTCCATTTACAGTTAGAAAAATCAAGACTAAATGAGGAAGGGAGATGAGATATATTGATATCTGGCAGCTCAAAACAGTAAAGTAGATGTCATTCATCCCTATTTTATAGTTGAGAAAACTGTGAGTTTAACAGATTCAAAGTCATAAGCTAATCAGTGTTGGATATGGAACCTAAAGTTAACTTTTTGAATTGAGAGTAATTTTCAACATGAATGCTGATTGAAATTACACACAAAGCTACATAAACACACATGCCTGATCTGTGTCCTAAACTTCCTTGGAGTTAAGCAACCATATGGGGGTTTTGAAAGATTCCATAATTTATTCTGATATGTAATCATATTTAAGACCCACCATTGGCCCCATTTGATTCTCTTTTTTTGATTCGTTTGATTTTTTTTAAATTATCTATTTGAGAGAGAGACTAAGTAGAAAGCTTAGTGAAAAATACCTGAGGCTTTGGAAAATAGTTACATTCAAAACACCACATATGTTAAATAATGTTTTTCATTTTATCAATTGCTCTGCATTTAAGAAACAAATGAATAAATTTGACTACATTGAAGTACTTAGAATAAAAATCTTTTAAACTTTATATTGACAATATTTACACATGTATGTAATATTTTTATCCTAATCTATTTCTATGGAATTCTCTCCCCCCTTTCCTCTGATCCTCTTCTTCCCAATCGGTCCTTCTTCTTTGAAGTTTTCTGTTTCCTTGTGTGTGTGTGTGTGTGTGTGTGTGTGTGTGTGTGTGTGTGTGTGTGCGCACGCTTATGTGTGATTGAGTTTAATTACGGTGCCTGCATGAGTATGGGAAGGGGATTATTTACCAGAGTACTTGCAATTCATCAGTGGCTACACTACTGAAGAAAATGTCTCCCACTACCCCCAGCAACAATAACTGCCAATAACTCTTGAAGGAGGGATAGAAGGCCCATGCCTTCCTCCATCATACATGACAGAAGAAATAAGAGTTCTTATTTAGCCAAAGATAGCACTAATAAACATACAAGTCACAGAACAAAACTAAAATCTGTAAAATAGATAACTATATGAGTATATGGAGTTTAGAAGAAGCAAAGCGAGTAGAAATAGGTACCAAATATTTGAGCAGAAACTTTCCAATACAGGAAATTAAAATTGTCGCTGAATGCATCAGGGTTGGTTATAACATTGTACCTAATCAGGAAAAGATGAATTGGAACTCTAGTAAAATACCATTACAGAGCTCTAAGATGGAAGCCACCGAGAATAGCATGAATTGAATGCACACACTGCTAGTTAGAGTCTAAATTGCCTTAGCTATTTTGGAAAATGGCTTGAAATTAGCTAGTAAAGTTGAAGATGTGCATATTTTATCTTCCTCTAATTTCATCCCTACACATGGAGAACTCATGAATTCTTCTCAAATGGATCAGAATTCACCATATGTCAAAGAATGCAGCCTCATTGTCCCTAATGATCTGAAACTGAAACAATACAAAAGTCCTAAGAGAGTAAAATCGATTTGAAGAGTATGGCATATTCATAGATTGATTCATTCAACCACCATAAAAGAAAATAAACACTCTCTCTCTCTTCCAAAAACATCCATAGATGTTACCAAATAAACCAAGCCAGGACAAATGATAGTATTGTGATGATTCTAGTCATATGAACTTCGTCAAAACAGAGATTTAACTACATTATTAGGAGTGTAGACATATTGAGGAAACCACGAAGAAATTAGCAAATTTGTATTATAGTCTCGAGCAGGAAAGGGAGTCAGATCTGGAGAGACATACCATGGGATAGAGGACAGTAAATGGAGTAACATTATATTATTCTACTGGGTATTCTCTTGACAGTTATCCACTATGCTCTCCAGTTAAATATAATTTTCTCTATTCATGTTACATTTCCCATTATTGACATTTTAAAATAATCCTGGTTAAGTAAAAAAATCTAAAATTAGATGCTTAAGAGAATATTTGAGGTTAGGAATTTTATAAAAAATAATCATGTGATTTGATTTCCTGATTATGTATATATATATATAATATATAAAGTATATATATGTATATATATACTAAGTACATATATATATACTAAGTATATGTATATAAGTATATATAAAAAGTATATATAAATATATATTAAGCATATATACTAAGTATATATAAGTATATTGATATATACTAAGTATATATATACATATATATATATGTATCTTTGTTAGGTCCCATAAGTATGCTCTTTTTTAATTGTCTTGTGGTGGAGGATGTTTAGCAATTCTGTAGCTGCTTTTTAGTTATAAATAAAACATTCCATACAATAATCTCTGGAAATCAGAGAATGAAAATACAGCTGTTCTGCTCATGGGAAAAACAATGGAGGTCCAGCAAGTAAGCCATGGGGATCCAGAGCTTTTAATTAATCAGCATGTTTATTTTAGTGTGAATTACCCTCCTACCACTTCCTGTGTTCAGAGTCTATTGTTAATATTTCTGTGGAAGACACATCTTCCTTTCTAAGACCCTGCTCCTTTCTTTGTTTGACTTTGTATTTAAAAGAGGGCTGCTATCTGGTTCTGGATCTCACATGAGTCTTTTCACAAGAAGAATCAGGTAAAAAGGTAAGCCAATGGACACTTATTAAAATATAAAGAAATCACAGACAGCATGGTAACATATTCGGTCATAAAACCAGGAGCACCTTATGTCAGGACTAAACATATTTACACATCAAATGGGAACGTCATGAATGGACTCAGAAGAGAGAGCTCTCTTAACAATGGAAATGAAACCAGTTCTTACCTCATCTGACACCTACAGAATCCTTTGCCCTTCACCGTCCAGGGAAACAGAAATAACAGAGATGCTCTTTCCAGGACCTCTAGTTTTTTTTTTCCCTTCTTACAAAAAGATGCACTTTGTTATTCTCATTAGAGGGTTATGATCCCACCAAACCATGCAAAAAGATAACGTTTCTAGAAGGAGAAACAGAGCCAAGTTTGGATCTTCGGTTATGTTCAACAATGGCTAACACCTGACAAAAGCAGGTGGTACTCATATTGTTTTCTTTAATCTGCACATTTTATAAAATAAACACTATTTTAGGGGAAGAAAAGGAGGCAAGAAAGCTGAGTATGCACACAGTAATCTACTACCTGGGTCAGGGAGGCAGTGAAACACAATGACAAAACCCAAAATTCAGCCCCTGAAGCCCGATTCCACAGCATACTCTAAATCTGATGCAAGTTCCCCCATCAGCTGAGGGTTCCAAGAGACCCCTCAGAGCCCCTTGACTCTCTGAACACGCTTTAAGTCTCTGCTTCTATGATCATCATTATAATAGTGGCTGGATAGCATCCTTAAAAGCCAGAAGAAGTGATGGCAGATTTTAGAGGCAATAATCTATTCCTAGAAACTCTACCACAGGAAGTCTGGTATAAGAATAAAAGGAACCAAAAACATATTTCCAAAACTCTGCATGAGTGGAAGGAATTTTTCAGTAGAATAGACAGCTGAACACTGTTGGCTGTGGTGTCTGACTTGGCTGGCCAGGCTATGTTCCCACGCCCCTTTGCCATCGTGCTTTTCACACCTTGATATTCTGTCTTTATCCACATATTTGTGTCATACTTTTCAGTTAATTGTGGCCCTAAAACTATGACAATGAAAGCACCAGAAATAAGCAATTCATAAATTTTGGATTGCATGTTACTTTGAATAGCACGATGAAACTTCATACCATCCCCTTCTTCTCCACCTGGGATGTGAATCATCTTCTTGCCCATTGTGTCCATGTGGCATATGCTACCAGCCTACTGGTCATTTTCTAACTGCCCACTGAAGTTATCAAATTGACCGACCCCCACCTCACAGTGTAGTTTTTATTGCTGCTTGTTTCAAGTAACCCTTATTAATTGCTTAATAAATAGCAATGCTGGCAATCAGAATACACTAACTAGAAGTCATCAAGTACTTCTTATGAGTGAAAAGGTAAAAGTCCTCAAAGGAAAAAAAATGTATGCTGCGATTGCTCAGATGTATGAAAAGAACACATCGTTTGTCTGCGAAATTAGGAAAAATGAAAATAAATTCACATGATTTTTGCTACGATGTATACAAAACTACAAAGAAAAAGTTATAATTCATATTGAATACTTTGAAAAGGTGTGGATTTTCCATACGTGTCTATAAAGGAAACATGCAATATAAATATAAATGTTGTTATTTTAAGTTTAGGTTCTAGGAGGTCTTGGAAAGTAGCTTCAGATGAGGTGGTATTACCACATACCATCATTTGTTTGTGTGTCTCTCCCCTTTGTAGGAACACAAAATGAAGCCAGAGACTTCACACTGTTATATCCCTAGTCCCTTTGTGGAAGATCTGGACTTTGGCAAGCACAATGAATAGTTCTAGAATGTAGGCTTGACCAATAATATAATAGCTTTTAATATCTTTTGCATGGACTATGTATTAGTTCCTATAAGGACATATTTTTATAATTTGCTTCATTTATTCCTCACAGGAGTTTAATTTATCTGGCTGGTCTCCAGCTTATTATTACAACATTCCATTTACCATAAATATCTTGTTTATGGTTCCATAGATAGAAATACTGAAGGCAAACCACACTCAAGCTTTTTGGGCTCCAGGGCCTACCATGTCAAACTCTCCAGTGTTTGGGTTTATTAAGTTAAAATTGGTAACTTTTACTGGATGAATCTGGTCATATGCAATGAGTAAGTGATCTTTTTATATGATTATATGATAACTTGCATAGACCAGTATGGATTAATAGTCTTCGAAATATTTTAATTTAGGAGATGAATGATTTCTTCAGTTAGACCCTTCAACCTCTTTATAAACATCCTTCATACTATATATTTGGAGAAGTTAGTAATGTTTATTCTTTCTTAGATATAATGATAAAATAACTAAACAGTGAAAATGAGCTCCTGGTGATATGTTTTAGATTTAAAAATATAGTGACAGTGACATCCAGACAGTAAAATTATCCTTCTAAAATACAATCAGCAAAATTTAACAGGTTCTGTCAGCCTTAAATATCTAAGCCCAACCTATTGAGGAAAACTGAAAATAAGCCAAAATAGTGTTCCATTTTGAGGGGAAAATTAATTTCCATTAACCATATTGGAAG
>PVHP010009728.1:0-49620 GCA_004024765.1 Zapus hudsonius | reverse complement strand
GCTTCAATTTCCTTATTAGCCTCATTGATGCACCAAAAAGAATGCAACCAAAAGCAGTTTATGGAGGAATGGGTTTATTTTGGCTTACGTACTCCAAGGGAAGCTCCATTATGACAGGGTAGACATCAACTCTGCCAAAGCATTGCAAACAGCAGCAGGAAGATGTGCCAAAAACTGTCAAAGGGAAGCTGGCTAGAACCCCATAAACCCGTCCCCAACAACTCACCTCCAACAAGGTTCCAATTCCAAAACTGCCAGTAGCTGGGGATCAAGCATTCAGAACACATTAAGTTTATAGGGAACACCTGAATCAAACCACTCTACTAGGCTTAATGGCCTTTACCACCATGCCTGGCCAAAATTTTACATGACTATTTAACACTTGTCATAAGGAAGAAACCAACACTTAACTGTTGATATGAATGACTTTCACAGTTGCTTTCATATGTCTTTACTTTTTCTTCAGTGTACCTTCCTGCTCCTGGACCTTGCACATTGCATGTAGTTGCCATATCTCCCACAGCTCCTCAACTCTGGGACTCTCAGAGGGCCTTGTTTTTGGTGACCATCACAGGTTAGAAGGGTCCCAGATTCTGTCTCTCATTTGATATTTACCTGGTGTTTCTCTCAGGAGAAAAATCAGGCTTTTAGGTTTTGGGGAGAAAGGCCATAGGGTGGAATGACATTAGTATGTCAAAGTTTATTACTGATGGTGAAGACCTTAGTCACCTGGATGGAGGGTGTTTGCTGGACTTAATCATCTCCATTTTGGAGTCTCTATTTGGAAATCACTTATTAAGTTAAGCACCCAGTCAAGGAGGGGAAGTTATTCTCCATCTCCTAAGGTAATAATTATGTTGTATTCATTAATATGGGCTTGTGGCTATTATTTACACCTGTAGTTATAACCCAACACTATGTTATCTTCTGTTGTTGTTGTTGTGGCTAAAGTCCTTCTGGGCTAAAGCGTTAGGAGCTCTTGTGGTTACTTTTTTATCCCTTTAATACATTCAATTTTGGTTTGTTGTGTGAGCACTTCTTATTTTACAACAAGATGTTTAAGGTTCACCATTGCCTTCTACCCTCTCCATAGAATCAGTCATTTCTCCAGGGAGCCCTGACTTTGATTAGAGTATCTATTGGGGAATCAGAAAGAAAAGTCTGAGTGTGGTATCACCGTATTACTAGTACATATATGAATACTAGTTCATATATGCATACATGTGTAATTGCTATACCTATATCTATCCCTTGACATCTATGTTATGGACATGCCTTACAAATACATCAATATCATTTTCATACATGTGGGTCCATGGAGCTGTTTATCCAAGGAGCTGGAGAAGCAGAGTGTTGGGCAGCCAGGAATACATGGGAAAAAACACCCAAGAGACAGCTTCAGTGAACAGCTCCTTTATTCAGCAGAGAACACAGCTTATATAAGAGGAAGAAGATGGGGCAGGGAACCGGCCTCAGAGGGATTGGTTGGGAGAGTGTGGATCCTATATGGATTGGCTGGGGCAGAGTTGTCTGTGAATGCCTTATTAGCATAAGGGACTTTCCCTGCTGACCGAGTCAGACTTTTTCATAGTTGGGTCATATGATGTGTGGTAACCTGGTCAGAGAGACAGTAAACTGAAACTTAAGTCTGGACCAGTCTAGATAGTAAGCTCTCAGGGGTTCGGGAGATAGTATACTGAAGCTGAGAGGCTGTTAGACCTTAGGATGCCCAGGGTGGAGGAGGGAGCAGCCTTTCCAGGTCAGCTCTTAACCTCTTACCATTTTCAGCCCTGGTTCCCCTCAATGTCCAACACATACATATAATATAAATGTGAGTTAATATTTCTTTTTCTGTCTCCAGTCTTTCTTCTTTGTTTCCTTTGACCCCCTACTCCTATAGTGAGAAGCATGCATCATCTCTTGTCTTATTGATCAACTCAAGGATAAGTGTGCATCAGTCAAAAGTCCTTACATCTCCTCTATAAGAAAACTATTAACTAGAGTATAATGTGGATTTCAAACTATGCGGATTATATTTTGTCTTTAGCTTTATAGGATCAAGTTAAAAATTATTTTTCAAAATTACTTAAGTGAGTACATTTTTACCCCTAGCCTTCAATGAGCTCATGACATATATTTTTAATACAATTAGATTCTTTTGGCACACAGCATACATTCCAATCTGGGATGTCCCAATTTCCTGATTAAAAAAAGAAAAAGAAATTCTTATGCATTAAGGTTGGCCTTTGTGCTGTAGGATTTTTATAAATTATTTTATTTATTTATTTGAAGAGAGGAGGGAGAGAGAGACCCACTGCCTCTAGCCACTTAAAGAGAACTCCAGATGCATGCATCACTTTGTGTATCTGGCTTTACTTGGGTACTGGGAAATCAAACCCAGGTCCTTAGGCATTTCAGGTGAGCACCTTAACCACTGAGGCATCTCCCCAGCACCATTCACTTGAGTTTTATCAAATGTAGAATTATGTATCTACCATATAGATAAGCACTACCACCTTAAAAATTGCCTTCTGTTCCCTGGGTCAAACACTACTTACTCATTTACTGAACACCCAACAACCCTTGATCTGTCATCTGTTTCTAAGGTATAGGCATGAATATAATATAGTCTAGATATAATATAGATATAGTATAGATATAGTATAGATATAGCATAGCATAGCAAAGCATAGTCTACATCTGGCATCCTTGCCTTGCTTTTTATCTCGGGGGTGGGAGAATATACTCTTTCATTAAGCACGTTACATCAGTCTTTCACATAGAATCTTTATTAGGTTATAGAGTTTCTTTTATTTCCAGCTTTGAGCAATCTTTATAATAAATAAGTACTGGATATCCTTGAATGCTTTTTCAGTGTCCATCAGTGGTTTTCCTTATTTATTTCATTCATGTGATATGTTACACCTATTAATTTATGAATCTTGAACCAGTATTGCATTCTTTGGTTGCACTCCACTTCATTGTGCTACACGATACATTTTTTATAGGGCTGTATTCAGTTTGCTAGTATTGGAGGCTGGAGAGATTAGTGAGAGGGTGAAAGAGATTTTTGCAGAGTAAGCATGGGGCTCTGAAAGAGAGTCTAATTTTCCCTGAGTTTGACAGCCCAGCACCCATGTAAACAGCCAGTCATGCTGTGGGGATCTGAGACTGGAGAATTGCTGGGGCTCACTGGCCAGCCAGTCTGACTGAAAATGTCAGTTCTGGGTTTGGTGAGAGACTCTATCTCATGGTAATATAGGGATGAGTGAAAGGAGGACACAGGTGCACCACATACTCACACATGCATACGCCACACGCCACTTATACACCACACCACACATACCACTTGTACACACAGGCTAACTTTGCTAATATTTTTAAACATTTTGCATCTATATTTATGAGTGACATTGATCTGTGCTTTTCTTAATAATATCTTTGTTTTGTTTGTGTATCAGAGTAATTTTAGCCCTATCCGATTAGTTGGAAAATGATCTGTATTCATTTTTTAGTTAGAATTGAACTTGTTTTCCCCATAAGCATTTGGTACATTACATAAATGAAATACTGTGGACTCTTTTGGAAGATTTTAAACTATTGATTCAATATCTATAATAGGATTATAGTTCTTAAGATTATCCATTTCTCCTTCTTGATACAATTTTAGAAACCTGTCTCTCACACATGTAATCTATTAAATCTAAGTGACTGAGTGGGTGAATAGCTCACAACATTCTCTTTTCTTCTTGTAAGTATCCTCAAAATCAGCAGTGACAACTACGGCTTAATTTGTGATCATGATAATTTGTATATTCTCTCTTTTGCTAGCTTTCCTAGAGGCTAAACTGTTTCATTGATGATTTGGTTTTTGCTTCACTCACTCTTTCCTCTTTTCAACTTATTCATCTCCTCTGATATTTTCCTTCTCCTTGCTTTAGGTTTCATTATTTCTTTTCTAATGGAAGAAGCTCAAGTTATTGAATTTAGGTCTTTAGTCCATTTTAATATAGTCACGGAATGCAATAAATCCCTTTCAGAATGGCTTTAGCTAGATACCAAAGATTTGAAAATTTTCAATTTCAGACAGGTCAAAATGTTTTTTAAAAATTTTTGAAACATCTTCTTTGGCCCATTTTTTTAAATGAAAGTATTTTTTTCTAAGTTAAAGCTGTATCTTGCCTTATCCTTTTGTTTGAGACTGTGATGGAGACCCAATCTCAGGTACTTTTGTTTGCTGCGGGAGTTCCTCTAAGTTCTGAGTATCCAATTTTCCTTTCCCATCCTGGTGGCAATCATTAGTCATTCAAAGAGGTTATTTGTATCACAGGTGAAAAAGGAGAGAAAGGGAAGGAGGAGCACAAGACAAGATTATAGTCATAGTGGACGTATTATGTGTTGGCTTTATATTCTGGTTCCTCTTTTGATATCTTATGAAACTCAAATGAGACTGTTTCCCTGGCAACTTGCATCATTCTGTGAAAGGGTCTCCCTGCTTCTGCCCTTGCCCTCAGCAGTCTCTTTTCTACCCAACCACCAGAGTCATCTTTCAAAACCTCAGCTATATTATGTCCTCCTACTGCAGTCAGCTTTCTCCTTGCTGGCAGAAAGAACCCATCCAAAAGCAGCCTGTAGAGGAAAGGGTTTATATTATCGTACAGACTTGAGGGGAAGCTATATCATGGCAGGGAAAATGATGGTGTGAGCAGAGGGCAGATATCACCTCCTGTCCAACATCAGGTGAACAAGAGCAGCAGGAAAGTGTGCCAAATACCCGCAAGGGAAGCTGGCTAGAACCCCCATAAGCCTTCCCCCAATAATACATCTTCAACAAGGTTATAATTCCCAGACTGCCATTAGCTAGGGACCAAGATTCCAGAACACAGAAGTTTATGGGAGACACCTGAATCAAACCACCACACCTTCCATATTGCACATGCTGCAATAGCTCCTTGCCACATGCAGGGGGAAAAATGTGCCCTCTTTTCTATGGCCAAATCTCACCTCCTAACCTTAAATAGTACGATTCATCCTTCTGAGTATCTTTCCTGTCAGACTGTTTCCTTTTTTTTTCCTCTACCATAAGCATAATTTCATTGTCATTCGTCCAAGATTTTTCTTATCTGAGGGCTTTCTTCTTCTGTCTTTTGTTTAAAAAATATTTAAGAGAGAGAGGGAGAAAGACAGACAGAGAGAGAGAGAGTGAGAGAGAAAGAGAGAGAGAGAAAGAGAGACAAAGAGAATGGGTGGGTGCACCAGGGCCTCCAGCCACTGCAAACTAGCTCCAGACACATGCACCTCTATGTGCATCTGGCTCATGTGGGTACTGGGGAATTGAACCTGGGTTCTTAGGCTCTTCTGGCAAGTACTTTAACAGCTGAGTCATATCTACAGCACCCAGTTCTATCTTCTATTCTGTTTCTTTGCAGATTCTGTTCTGCTACTTCATCAGGGTTTTCTATTCCAACTCACTCTCTTGCAGAAACCTTCCCATTTAAATAACATATACCTCCTGGTAACTGTGTTTCTCCAGGTCAATCAATTTTCCTTCAGGTATGACCCCTGCATAGCACAGAATTGAATGTTTATTTGTTTATTCCTTTCTACCCACTAACAGAAGCTCTGTTTGGCAATCTTTCCAAACATGGTCATTGTTGAATAAGTAGCACTTAAAATACTGCCTGCCACACAGTGGGTACTTGCAGTTTGGGATCAAGAGGTGGAAAGACAGGTTGTTCATTAGAGACATTAAAAATGAGGGAATGCTAAGGCCTGTTTTGTGGGGTTCCTCTGTGTGACATGGAAGAGAGCAGGACTGGACCCAAGGAGACAGTGGTAGGCAGCTGGGTAGCTACATTGGCCTCAAACAATTCCAGAGGTGAGCCTTAACTGAAGGAAGCAGACCATGTTCTTGATTTTGGTTGCAAACTTCCCCTAGGACTTGCGGGGGGGGGGGTGAATTTGGTCAAAGTGGTCTATTCTGCTAAGGTAAGTTCCCAGAGAGACCTTCTAGCTCATATTATCATCACCAGCTAACAATGCACCCTCTACCCTGAAACAGTTCTGGTCTCAAAGAAAGGATTAAATGCTGGGATACTGTGTTTTTTTTTTAAATAAGAAAACAGCAACTGGATTAGATGTGTGCACTGCTGTAAAATATAGAGGCTGGGCTAAAACATTTTTAAATGTATTGACGTGACTAGAAAATGAACAGTCCAGTAAAATGCAAGGAACAGACACAGTTGTTTCCTACATCACACCATCATTCCCAATTCCCAGAGGAAAGAAGGGTAGCAAACTCATGAGGCATCCCTGGGAGGTTTCTGTGTGCTGCAATTCTAACAGCCCACCTCTACAGTTTTCTAGAAGAATGGGTAGGTATGGATGGTATGAATGCACAGGGAGAGAAGAAGAAGAAAGATGCACAAGGCAGCTGCCCCAGAGTTACAACCAACGTAAGGATGAGACCACGAAGTCCTCTGGATAGCCAGAGAGGAGGTGGAAAACTTATATAAAAGGACATACTCCATCTTATAATACACTTCCTTAGTCAGAGCTGGGGAGATGGCTCAATTTACTTGCAAAGCTTGCTGACCAGGATTAATATTCTCCAGTACCCACGTATAGCCTGATGTGAAAAGTGGTACATGCATATGAAATTTGTTTGCAGTGGCAAGAGACTCTGGCATGCCCATACACACAGTCTCTCTGCTCACAAATAAATAAAAGAAATTATTTTTCTTGATTTCTTGAGGTAGGACCTCGCTGACTAGGAATTCATTCTGTAGTCTCAGGGTGGCCTCGAACTCATGACCATCCGCCTACCTTGGCCTCCCAAGTGCTGGGACTAAAGGCATGTGCCACCATGCCTAGCTTAAAAGATCTTTTTTAAAAATACATTTCCTTTCACTGGAGTGTGTGCCCTTCCCTGTTAATCACATTGAATTGAGAGGCTAGATTCTGCCACAGGAGGAATGAGGTGCCCACAAAATTTCCTTGTGAGACTTGCTATGTGCTTTATCCAGCTCCCAAAGATTCCCTTTCTGCATCCCATTTTCATTGGAACCAAAGAAAAAGAAAGACAAATAGTCACAGCAGAGCTTCAGAATTCCCATAAGACAAAAAGCAGAGAGACTGGGCAGGGTCATGACTTGGAAGGTGGTTCCCCTTGACTTTGGGTAGTCTCCTGGGGCTTCTATCTGGTCTTTTCAGAAGTCCTCTTGTCATTTTACATGTTACATGTTACATGTCCACATCCTTTCAAGTCTGGTAGATATCACATGACCTTCATTATTGACAGTACCCCAAATGGAGATCAATTCTTCACTGGATTTGTCCCTGGATTTCCATGGATGTCAGTGTGATGGTTAGGTTTTGTTGTCAACTTGACCTTTTTAGTAACTCTTGGGTGGGTCTCTGAGGATGTTTACAGGAAGGCAGCCTCTCAGTAGGGGGCAGGATGTAAAGAAGCTAGAAGTAAACATCCTTTCCTGTGTAGGCAGTACAGGAAGGAAATTCCAGAGACTCAGGAAGCCATTAAATCTGGGGTAGGGCTGCAAGACCCCACCCTAAGCCTATATAAAGGAGAAGAAAGTCTCTTTGGCTGTCCTGCCTGTTTGCTATTGTGTGTGTGGTTTTGGTGATAGGTTTCTCTCTCTGCTTGGACCTGTGAAAGAGGGCCAGCCTCTTTCGCTCTTACAGAACTTCCCCTCAATCTGTAGTTTCAATAAATCCTTTCTTCCCCCAAATTGTGCCTGGTTTGGAGATTCATCCCAGTGGCATGTGGCTGACTGCAACAGTCAGTTACTTTACAGACAATCTGTAACATTAAATATTCTTCCACACACGGGCTCCATATCACTGTTCACTTATTTCCAAATGGTACCAAAGAGATTTAGGAACAAACTTAAATAATATCTCTAAATACTTCCCCTAATACTTAGAGCTGTGACAGTCTAAACTTGAGTGAAATGTATTTACAGATTAAAAAAGCAGCTTCATCTACATTTTTCTTCTATCGCACCCTCCTCTTGCCCAGTCATCTTACCCATTATTAAGCCGAGTGTGAATAAATTAACATTATTTCCTCTTTTCACAAGATTTTTATGCTAAGAGGAAAGAGGTGTAGGTGGAAGACAGAAAGTGAGTGTGTGTATGTATGTGAGAGAGAGGGAGGCGAAAAAGAGGGAGAGAGGGAGATACTCTCCACCTACCATTGTGACAATATCAGGGACATGTATGATTTTGAGTGGTGGTTGTTTAGTGAGATGATTTTCAGAGGTGTTTGCCTGGTCACTACCATTGTGGCAGCATTCACCCATAGCAATGCTACAAAAATCAGTCACCTTTAAAAATGATCCCTCAGTTTTTCTCAGGACCATCTGTATAGTGACTGGTGATCCTTTTCAAAACCCCTCCCATCTAATCTTTTTTTTCAGAAGAGTCCAGCATGTTCCTGTGTGTGTGTGTGTGTGTGTGTGTGTGTGTGTGTGTGTGTGTGTGTGCATGTGCTCATGCATGTGCCTGTGTGTGCATTTAAGTAAGTGTTTGTGTGTGTGTGTGTGTGTGTGTGTGTTTGTATAATGCTACCTTGGGGCTCCTAAGACATTTATTTGGTGTTTGGGTTGATCATTAAAAAAACCAGAATATTTTCCAGGAACATGATAACATAATTCAAAATATTCAAAAGCTTTGGCATTCTATAGTATCTTATCATGGCACTTTCTTGTTATTGTTAAAGGATATTGAGATTATTTTAAGATATGATTTGTGATCAAAATAACTAGTAATTTTGTCATATCCTATACTCTTAGTCCCTTTAATCATATGTTATATGGAAAAAGACATTTTATTATTCTAATGCCAATGGAGTAGGATGGTGAAAATTGTTGGAAGTGCAGCTTCTGTTCATAGTATACATGTGCTAATACTGTCCATAAATAGTTCACTTAAATATATAGTTTGACTTATAATTTTCATATCAACTACATTTGAAAACAGTAATAGACCATTGTGGCAAATCTCTTTTTAGCCAATTGAAACTGGTGCCTTTTTGTAGTTGATATGTACAGCAAAGGTTTGTCTGTGTAAGAGCTGAATCAGATGACTCCGCATCCACCAACACATTCTCAATGTTCCAGCACTGTCTTTTCCTTTTCTACTATTTATTTATAAGAAGAGAAAGGTAGAGGGAAGAGAGACAAAGAGAACAGGTACACTAGGGTCTCCAGCCTCTGTAAACGAACTGCAGATTCACATACCACTTGGTGCATCTAGCTTTACATGGGTCCTGGGCAATTGAACCCAGGTTGTTAGGCTTTGCAGACAATCACCTTGACCGTGGAGCAAACTCTCCAGCCCCAGTACAGTCCTTTAAAACTTACTTAAAGATGACTCATATGATGATGTCGCTTCCATTGTGAAATCACTAGTTTTCACAGTATTTTCAGATTATTCTGTTTCAAGATCCTGTTGACTCAGCTGGAATTCGAGGGAATAAGGAGAATATTCTGGAGCCAAATATGAGTGATAATGGCCGGGGAACATGGATTCAAGCTCCCTGAATACCATATACCAATGTGGTAACAGCTTCATGAAGTTTTTAACAGTAACATAATAAAAGGAAGCCATAAATTAAGGCACCTTAAAATATATTGGTGGAGCTATCAAGTAGGTGGGTTATAGTAAAGTGGAGAATTACTGTGTGGTAGTTTGAATGTATGACCCCATAGACTCAGGTCTCTTTCATTAAAATTGAGTGTGTATCTTCAGCTTTCAGCAGGCAGACTCCTGCTATGGGAGTGGGGTGGGAGGTGAGAAGCTGTCCCTAAAGTCAAATCTAAATTCCAGCCCATAGGTGTAGAGGGCAGTGGGTGAGCCCTGATATGGTTGTTGCTGCTTTTTGATATTTGCTGGCTACTGGTGGTTTCTTTCTACTTGAATCTGTGAGGAGCCAGCGTCTTCCACCACTGATGGAACTTCCCTCAGATCTGTAAGCCTGAAATAAACCCCTTCCTCCCATAAAGTGTGTCTGGCTTGGATGTCTATCCCAGCATGGTGGAACTGTCTACTACCTACCTCTGCAGGTTTCATACAGTAACTGATGACACACTTAGCCTTGGTGTTGGTAGAAGCTGTTGGTTTAGAAGCACGCTCCAAGGGACCTTACCTAATAGTGACAAGAATGCTAGGTCAAACACAGAGGTGTGCAATGAATGGCAAACAATAGCCCAAGATAATTGAACTCAGGTATCTAAAAACTGCCCACAATCGTGGAAGTTTTCATCAGCCAATCAGCTTTGTAGAATATTTAAAACAGGTGTCTTTTTTTTTTTCCTGTGAGCTTCAATTCATAATCCACTTTCAAAAGTTTAGAAACTGTGTTCTGGTCAAGATGGTGAATGTGTAGCCATGCCAGTACTACAGGGTAGAAATCCAGAAGACAGTGAGAACCGTGGACAACCCTGTTCTCCCAACAAGACTTGAAGTGATAGCTGACTCCCAGGCAGGAGATGAACCACCCCTCACACATCAGCCAGGGCCCAGGTGAAACCACCGAGGAAGTGGAGAGATGAGCAAGAGTGCTGCTCCCACAGGGAGCCTGACAACCTGCACCTGGGTAATGGAGACAGACACTGAGGATACTCAAAACAGTCCTAATTGGACTTAGCACTCAGCCACCATGGCTCAGAAAACTTAGCAGAAGAGGGGGCGGAAAGATTGTAAGAGCCATGGTGGCAGGAAAATCCAGAGACATTGCCAACACCCCCCCCCCATAAAAAAATTGTCTGCTCACACAACTCATAGCTCTACATGCCATGGAACATTCTGGCAATCCCACTGAGGAGGGCCCTCAGTGGAATGGGGGCAGGGAGGAGGGAAATGGTGGTACCAATACAAGACCTATACACACAGAGTTTCTGCTTATAAATTTAAAACTTGAAAAAATAATTTAAAAGTTTTCAAAGCTAAAATTGGTTCCATTGGACATGGAATAAGTATTTCCTGCTGAGGAAGGTTTGTTGTTGTTGTTGCTATGGTTATTAGCATTTCCTCTCTTGCAGATCCAAAATAAAACAATGAAAGCCTTTCATTGCTTGATGCTCACAGTGACCTTTTATGAGACTAACCCTTGACTCTGTGGCTGATTCAAGGAAGCCTCCTTGGAGCCAGCATGCTTTTGTGGGCTCCTGGCTACTCTGGGCAGCTGAAGGGGAGCCACTCTGGTCATTATCAGAGTGGAAACGAGATTATGCAGAACTCTCCCAGGTAATGGAAGACACTAATGCACTTTATAATTTTTTAGCAAATGACATATATGTGTAAAGTATTTATGATAATACCACCCACTGCACTATAGTGGGCATCTCGTTTACGTTTGTTAGGATGTGCCAGTGCTGTGAAATCTAATTTTTTTGGGTCAACATTAAGTCTGTTGACGCCGGACATGAAAATTTCTGCTTTAATTATAATTACTACTGCTTATATTAATTCACCAGAAGCGATTGAGACAGGTGATACTGAGCATGTCTAAAATCATCCAGACTGGTCTTAGTTGCTTTCAAGATGTTTCCTTATTTGCTAAAATTGAAAATAATTGCAAATACTAGAAAAGAGCAAAGATTAAATTCACTTTGGAAGGCACATTAATTGATGGTGAATAATATGTTACCCTTTGTTGTTTGTGTTCATTGTACTGGAGATTAAACCCAGAGATTTCGTGTGTGTTAGGTAAATCTCTAGAGCTGAGCTATAACCCCAGCCCCTAATATCATCTTTGATCAACTATCTATTATCTATGTGGCTAGTTTTATTGACTATCACGATTGGATCTGGCATTCTGACTTTTTCCATCTTATCTATGAAGGCTTTTCTCTCTGTGAAGAATATTTCACTCATCTGCCAAGTGGGACCTACTGAGTGCAGATGTCCTTCTAGAATCTTCTTGAGGAAACACACTCCTATATGCTTACTCCATGTTATATGTCTTCTACCATTATCTACTAAAGGAGAAAAACACAGGCTCCTATTTCTTGCTTCTGCTTTATTTTTCCTTTGTCTTGTTATGCCCCAGCCATATCGGGTGTGTTTTCTCCCTTTATATATCATGTCCACAGTTCCCTCAGACCCTCCTGCATAAAAATGCTCTGTACATAGTAGGAGAAATGGCACAGTGCGTCCAACTGGGCACAGTTGAGGGGAATGGCATTCACAGAGGGAAAACCCTTCACAGACAGGATGCTAGGTGTTCTCTGGCTTCTTGTGATATCTGGACAGGATACAGAACATCCAGAGCTTCAGTGAAGCCCCTGGAAGAAACCAGGTATGGGATAGTGAATGAACAGATATCTTCTGAGTAGGAAAAAATAACTAACACAATAATTCTATCTGAAAGAAATGCCATAGCACCCCAAAGAATGAAATAAAGACATTCAACCCAGTGCCACCACTTCAAGAAACAGGGCTGCTCAGCTACATCACAGTTCTGAAGTTCCCTTCACTACATCACTATGCTATCATAGTCAGATAGTGTCATGGTTTGATCCAGGTGTCCCCCACAAACAAATGAATGTGTTCTGATAGATCGATCCTCAGCTGATGGCAATTCGGGAATGAGAACCTCACTAGAGCTGTGTTGTTGGGGTGGGCTTATGGGGTTTATAAGCCAGCTTCCCCTTGCCAGTGTTTGGCACACCTTCCTGCCGCTGTTTGCAGTGCTGTGGCAGAGGTGATGTCCAGCCCTCTGCTCATGCCATCGTTTTCCCTGCCAGGATGGAGTCTCCCCTCGAGTCTGTAAGCCTAATAAACCCATTCCTCCACAAGCCGCTTTTGCTTGGGTTCTTTCTGTGCAGCAACTAGAATGCTGACCGCAACAGATAGGAAGTGCATCCTACCTAGTAGACACTGGCACCACATTTGTTGTTTTAAAAAATATTATTTATTTATTTATTTGCAAGCAAAGAGATGAGAGAGAGAGAGAAAGAAAGAGAGAGAGAGCGAGAGAGAGAGAGAGAGAGAGAGAGAGAGAGAGAGAGAATGAGTGCAATAAGGCCTCCAGCCACTGCAAATGGACTCCAGATGCATGCACCACTTTGTGCATCTGGCTTTACATGGGGCACTGGGGAACTTGGGTCATTAGGCTTTGCAGGCAAGTGTCTTAACTGCTGAGCCATCTCTCCAGTCTAACTGAAGCATGGGATTTAGTTTCAATTGGAAGAAATCTCTCTCTCTCTCTCTCTCTCTCTTTCTCTCTCTCTCTCATTAATCAGTTCAAGTGAGTTTCTTTGTCTTGAAGTTTATCAGGATTTCTGGCTAGAGAGGTAAATTGATTTTTGATGTGATTGGGCTAAAATACAGAGAAGGGAAGTTCTGGCCCAGTCATCAATTGTCACAAAGTATTCATGTATCTCTATTCCAGTCAGTCACATTCTTTTTCATCTCTGTGACTGGGCAAGGGGCATGGGATCAGTGTCCACTGACAAGCTTGAAATTAAGGACAGAACACAAGAGGGGAGCCAGCTGGAGCCTGATGAGACTGACCTTTTTGTTTTTCCAAGATTCTCATCCCTCAGCTTAATAATCTCATACCCAGTGTAACAGGACCATCTCATGATGCAGAATTCATTCAGTCCAATTTTAAAATTCCCCATAATCTTTACCAGTCCCAGCACATTAAAAGTCCCAAGTCTCAATTGAAACTCAATACCCACAAAATCAACATATGAATTATATATTTACAATATACAATGGCAGTAAAGTAAACACTGCCAGTCCAAAAGGGAGGGATAGTAACAGTAAGAACAGATTGTATCAGAGCAAGATAGAAAACCAGCAGGGCAAACAAGTCCTGAAGTTCTGTGGCTGATACCTGGGATCTGTGATAAAATCACCCAGGCTTCAAAAGGCTTGGGTGGTTCTTCCCCTCTAACTATGTTATTTATAACCCCTTTCTGGGCAGGATTTTCCCTGAGCCCACAGTTTTTCTTGGCCTAAGTGCCACAGTCCTGGCATCTCCAACATCTTGGGGTCTTCATCACAACTTCACCCAGTGGTCTCACAAGGCCTCCATGCAGGTACTTCAACCTGCCTCACATCCTCAGCATCTCCCTGTGATGAACTGTGGGACAATCCATGACCTTCTACAGTTTGAATTCTCATGCTTCTAAGAGTAGTACCGTGTGGGCAAAGTGGCCAAGATTCTCTGCCAGGTGGGGATGAAGCTTGGCCTTCCTTAGCATTCTTCATGAGTTTTCTTTTCAAAATAATTCATATTCTTTAAAAAATATTTTTACTATTAATTTGCAAGGAGAGAGAGACATAGAGACAGAGAGACAGAGAAAACAGGCCTTTAGCTGCTGCAAATGAACTCCATGATGATGCACCCCTTTGTGCATCTGGGTTTATACGTGTACTGGGGAATTAACCCAGGTCATCAGTCTTTTCAGGCAAGTGCTTTAACCTCTGAGACATCTCTCTAGCCCCCAAAACTGCATACTCTTACTAGTTTGAACCTTCAGTCATTGTATATCAGTCTCAGGGCATCTTTCCTATTGTCCTAGTGTAGAGCATGGAGCTTATCATTCATTGTGCTCATCCCTTTAGGAATTGCAGCAGAAGCAGCTGCAGTCTCTGGACCTGAGACTTCAAATTTGCTTATAATTTTTTTTTCCATGGCAACTATATATTCACATTACTTTCTTTATTTTATTTTTTATTTTTTTTATTGTCCATAATGAGTTACATTATTTAGTTGGCCAACAATGAGTTGTTATCCCCAATTCCCCAATGCCCCCCCCTTCCCATCCCCAATCAGCTGGATATCTTCCTCCGTGGGTTGTCTGGATCAGTCCTTGTGGCAGGGGACCATGGATAGCCTAGTACTCAGCCTGGTTCTCTTGGCCCAAGTGTGTTGTTACTGAGGGGTGCCATGCCTCTAGATAGTCTCCCCCACCACGGCTCTCACAATCTTTCCGCCCCCTCTTCCGCTCAGTTCCCTGAGTCATGGTGGGTGAGTATTAAGGCTGCTTTAATGTTGAGAACTTAGGGGTCTTTGTGTCGAAAATCGTTGGTTTCTGTCTCACTGGCTTATCCTGTGTTGATTGGGAGCCCAAGAGTCTGGGATCTGGTGCATATCTCCCCATTTCCAGTCAAGGGTTCCCCCTCACTAAGTGGAATATTTGGCCAAATTTAAAAGCTGTTGATTGTCTCCCCCTGGCATAGGCTCCTCCATTGCACAAGTGCTCCTTTCTTGGTTCGATATTTTCACCCAGTAGGAGGTGTGGTCAGCCTACTCATGGCAGCAGACTGTGTTTCATGCCAGTGGTCTCTGTTTGCTCCAGCTGTTGTTGACCAGCTTCCCCTGACATCTGGAGGCTGGATACCATTCTGGACCTCGATGGGTCTCTCGATGCTGATCAATGGCATTCTGTGGTTTCTTCAGCAACAGGGTTTTGCCTCAGGCCTGGGTACGGTATTCATGAGCTTTGACAGAATTCTGTCTTGTTTTTGGAACCTCATGGGTCACTTTGTTTAACAGCTCAGTGAGGGAAGGAACCAGTGACTGGGACCAGGGGTTGTCAGATTGATCAATTGTTCACAGGCTTAACTCTCTCCCTTACTACTCATGGCACCTCTTGACAGTCAACGCCCACTACTTGCTCAATAGGTTACAGTATGCTCGTGAGGATTTTATGTTTTTGAACCTAATTTGGTTTATCTTCATGCTAAGCCATTCCCCCCCCCCATCCCTTACCCCTCATTCATAACCTCTCACTTCTTTCTACTAGTCTGCATAGAGATTACGGTTAGCCTGGTTAAGGACAGCATATGAGGGAGAATATGTGGTGTTTGATTCTCTGTTCTTTTGAGTGTTCGCTTAGTAAGATCTGCTCAAAGTCAGACCATTTTTTCCTAAATTTTGGCATGTCATTTTTCCTTTCAGCTGAGTAAAATTCCATCGTGTAAATATACCACAGTTTCACTGTCCATTCCTCCATGGATGGGCATTTGGGTTGATTCCAATTCTTGGCTATTATGAATTGAGCTGCTATAAATATAGTGATATTCCCAGGTATTGATTTTGTTTGAGGTTATAGAGAACGGGACAGTTCCTCTAATGTCTTTTTCCGAATGTTTGTCTTCTGTATATAGAAAGGCTACTGATTTTTGTGTGTTAATTTTGTATCCTGCCACTCTGCTGAAGGCATTGATCACCTTCAGGATTTTAAAGATACTGTTCTTTGGGTCTGATATATATATATATATATATATATATATATATATATATATATATATATATATATATATATATGATCGTATCATGTGCAAAGAGGGATAATTTGACTTCTTCCTTTCTGATTTGTATCCCTTTTATGCTATTCTCCTGTCTTATTGCTTGGGTAGAACTTCAAGCACTATGTTAAAGAGAAGTGGTGAGAGTGGACACCCCTGTCTTGTTCCTGAGTTAAGCAGGAACTACTTGAGTCGTTCCCCACTGAGGATGATTTGTGCTTTAGGAGATCTGTATATTGACTTTATCATGTTGAGGTATAGGCCATCTATGCCTAGTCTTTCCAGGGTTTTGAACATGAAGTGGTGTTGAATTTTGTCAAAAGCCTTCTCAGCATCAATTGAGATGACCATGTGGTTTTTGTGATTCAATTTTGTGTTAATGTGGTGAATTATATTTATCGATTTGCGAATGTTGAACCATCCCTGCATCCCTGGGATGAAGCCGACTTGGTCCGGGTGAATAATAGTCTTGATGTGGGTTTGTATTCGATTTGCTAGGATGTTGTTTAGGATTTTTGCATCCAAGTTCATCAGGGATATGTGTCTGCAGTTTTCTTTTCTTGTTACATCCTTGCCTGGTTTGGGAATTAGGGTGATGGTAGCTTCATAGAAGGAGTTTGGGAGCCTACCCTCTTTTTCTATGCCCCTGACAAGCTTCAAAAAGAGAGGTTTCTGTTCTATGATGTCATATTACTTTCTGCCTTGCATTTTTCTCTCTGTATTTGTAGATCTGAATAAGGACAGCAAAGAGATATCATACCACAGACTCAATATTTTCCTGCCTTGAAATTGCCTCATCTAAAATAGTTCATTACTTTTTAAGATAATTTTATTCAGTTATTTGCAAGGAGAGAGAATATGGGTGCATCAGGGCCTGCAGCCGCTGCAAAGGAATTCCAGACACATGTGCCAATGTGCATCAGGCTTTAGATGGGTATTGGAGAATCAAACCTGGGTCATTAGGCTTTGCACCCTAAACCGTTGAGCCATCTCTATAGCCCTGACCATTACTTTAAAATTCAACCTCGTTCAATTGTTCAGACATGGGGAAAATACAGAAAAATCCTTGAGCTGACTTTAGCAAAGTTCACAACAAAGCCCTTTATCCTCTCTGAAACTGCATAAGCTTAATTCCCATTTCTCCTATTTTTCTCTGCCTTCTTTTCTTCCAAACTTCACCTTGGATGGTCCAGTCAGCTCTGCTTACAGCATTGCAAGGCTTCTCTAGTCTAAACTTCCAATGTTCCAAGTCTTTTCACTTTCCTCAGCAATCCAGTTTTAAAAGAGTAAAATCTGCATGGTCAAGTTGATTGCAGCAATGGGTCCACTTAGCAGCATCACTTTTCTGTAGCAGTTTCTTTCTTTTTGCTGGCATAAAACACCCTACCAGAAAGTGTTGACTTTAGTTCACAGCTTGAAAAAGAAGTTTCCTGATGTTTGGGAAAACATGGCAGAAACAAACGACCAGAAGGGAAGTTTAGATAGCCAGTGGGCTGAGGCTGTGCTCTAACACCTCAAAACCTGCCTGAAGGGACACACTTCCTCCATCAAGTCTCCACCTCTGTAAGTTTTCACACCCTTCCCAAACAGTGCCGCAAGCTAGGGATCACATATTCATACACATGAGGCATTTGGGGACACCATACATTCAAATGAACACAGGTTATTATTATGTCATCTGAGAAATCTCTGTGGATATGACTACTTAAGAATTGCAAGTGGAAGCCTCAGCGCTTAACACGCAGAACTATAACACATCTACATATGAAAAATTAAATTGAACCTATTAATTTTTCCAACTATGTAGTGTCAGGCACTAAAAGAAAACATACTTAACTTAATAGATGCAAAATTAGCTTTGCTCAGTCAAACCAGACTTGGAGAAAAATCAAGGGTGAAAGAAATTCCATTTGTTGTGTTCCTTCATGGAAATGCTTAAGGGACCTAATCTGAAGAGAGGTCTCTTAATGATAGCAGTACATCTGAAATGTTTTATTGTTCTAAACTTCCTTATCTATGGTGGATGCTATAATGAGAAAGAGGGTCGTTATAGAGCTAATCACAGCATTTAATTATGGTGTCTTCCTTAGAGGTAAAGAGAGTGAAAAGAATGAATTGAATGCTTTTAATCAAAGAAAGAAGAATGTCCCCTTCTTAAGGTAATCACACCAAGCCCTTTTAGAACAGTGAGTGGAATTGTGAATGGGAAACCTAGAGGGCAAATGGTATCCAAGAAGCAAGCAAGAAGTGCTTTCTAATATAAAATCAGATATGGACCTTGATAAATTTGAAACTCAGGAGATCAGGAATAATGCTCGAGTATCTTCATAAATGAAAGTATGTATGTCATTCTAAGTTGCTAGAGATTTTCATTTATCTATAATTATATTCATAATTAAATTATACCATCAATATATGTGTTTATCAATCAATTATCAATCTCTCTATTTATCATTTATCGATCTAGCCATCCATCCACACATCTATTCTTATCTACCTATATGTTTGCATTGAATTTATATTCTGTCTAGAACCTAGGGGAAATAAGTTTCATGAAAAAGACTTGCTTTAATTTCTCCTTCATTGTAAGACTGCCTTTACCATAAGAATAAAGCAATTTCCTTCTACTCTTTTTATAAGGGATCTCAGAGATACTTGTGTTGGTACAACATAAATGATCTTTATATTTTTTTCAAAGTCTCATTTACATGGTGGGTACGTCTAAGAGAGCAGGCCCTACTTATATGCCTAGAAGTGATATCTCAGTGGCTTTCAAAAGAAGGACCTGGGTATAGGTAAATAAATATAAAACACACATCTTTACCTATCTTCTTAGCTTCATGGGACCTTTGTGGATAAGTGAGAGGTAAGGCAAGCATCTGTATAATTATTCCTTTTATCTACAAAGCTCAATTTCTGGTTCTGTGTGGGTTGCTAAGCTTATACCTATGACTGGACCTCTATCTCGACACCCTCAGCAGACTCACTAACTGGATTCTTGTTGGAAATCTTCTGCTTCTTTGGATTTTCATTATCTTTATTCTTAATGCTTTATTCACTTGAAAAACAATTAAAAGTAGGTACTAAATGCCAGGATGAATATATAGCTCCTTCCTGATGGGACATAGACATATTAGGTACCAATTCTACCCTCATATCAAGCAGACAAGTCAACCAATAATTTTGACACAATGGCATATCATTTGAATGTCCCTGGGACCAAGAAGAATGGGTCTCTTTGGTTCAAAGGGTTTTTGACTAGGAAAGAGCTCCCTGCCACCACATTTAATGCTCTGTAAGAAACTGCCTCCAGACTTGGGGCTTGAAACCACTTCTCAAATCTGTTCATGAATGGTCAACTCAGAGATTATGTGTGGGTCTGTGCATTACTTGGGGGGGGGTCGCTGTGCATCAATCCCCAGTTTACCCAGGAGCTGGATGGACAAAGTCTTAGGTAGCCATGAGCCCATGAGAGAAAGAACTCTCCAGAGAGACAGTTTCAGTGAACAGCTCATTTATTAGTTTGGGGAAGGCTGCTTTTATGCAGGAGGGAGAAGATGGGCAGGGGAACAGGCTTCAAGGGGATTGGTGGGGGCAAGGTGGCCTGTGGATGCCTCATTAGCAGTAGGGGCTTCTTTGCTGATATGAGTCAAGAGAGGATTGGCAGTTGCCAGTAACCTGCTGATGCATGGTTTGCATTGATGAGTTGGAGGGACTTTCTCAGCCCCAGGTGGTAGGAGTTACGTGACTTTAGGAATGTAACAGATGGTGGTGGCTGCAGAGGAGCTGTGGCCTTATAAGGAGTTTTAAGGGCAGTAGGTCACTGCACTGTGAGGAAATGAAACCCAAGGCTTATCAGCATTCCTGAGTGCCTGAAAGGGGGAGCACCTGCTGCTTGTCTTGGCTTCCATACAAAGCCACTGGGACTTGGCTTTTTCAGCCTAAATCCTGCATCCTGAGATTGGACCAAGATTCTTGGAGTCAGGACCTGCTCAACCTTCCTTCTCAGGGCTACAGTTTATGTCACCGCCCAGGTCTGGCCCCAAGTGATGTACAACAGTTATGCTCATATTGGCTTCACTTACATGTTTTGCATAGATGTGGGTCAGGCAAGGGGCTGGGCTGATCATAGCTATAAGGTCTCCCATGTGTGGGGGACAGTGGGTCATTGGCTTTTCCAGGCTGGACTTATTTTGCTTGTGTCAGGGCCATGTCCAACATGTGGTCTGGACATGGAACACACTTGAGGATGTTGTACAAAGATATGAACAGGGCCCAATGTGCAAGCCTTTCTCACACCCCTGATTGAATCTTATGTACCAACATTCCAATGGCCAAACCGAATCACCTCGTATGAGCATATGATCCAATGCAGTGTGTGTTGAATCTACTGTCAGCCATGAGAAGAGTGAAAAACTGGGACCATAAACATTACCAAACAATTACATAAAATAACAACAGAGCTGAGCTATGAGACATCACTAAGAATTTCACAAAGAACTCAAGGAGAGGTAGGCACACACATGTAGACATTGAATCCTGAAAGAAGGTTTCTAGTTTAGGGAATTCTGGGGAAGTTGTTGTGACTGGAGGTGTATACAGCTATGGGGAGAGAAGTGCTGGGATCCTTACCCTGTCAAAGCCTTCTCTGGGCGGCTGCTTTGTCATAGTCTCCTCAGGGTTCCTCACTGGTACTTTGCCTACTGATTCTTGGTCTTGCTTCAGGTCTTGGTTCAGATGTCACTTCCAAAGACTGACAAACTCTGATCACTCTACAACTTGCATGTTTCCCCGACCAGTTGTTTTAGCTCAGGGAAAGCTTCTGTAAGAGTAAGCATCTACCACTTAACATCTGTCTTCTATATGAGACCAGAAGCTCCATGAAGACACACACTCTTTATTTACATTATACTTTTGTGTTTGCCTGACACATAGTCAGTATTTAATAATATAAAGAATGCAGGGAGAATAGTAAGCAATGTGTTATGAAAAACCTTGGGTGAGGAATTTGAACTTTGTCATGGGATTTGAGAAGAAACTTTGAAGGATTTTAAAATAAGAGGCTAATATCTTCACTTAGAACTTCAAAACAGCACTGGGGAGATGGCTCAGCAGTTCAAGGCACTTGCTGGCAAAGCCTAATGGCTTGGGTTTGATTACCTAGTATCCACATAAAGCCAGATGCACAAAGTGGTACATGTGTCTGGAATTTGTTTACAGTGGCAGGAAGTCCTGGTGTGCCCATACTCACTCTCTTTATATCTGTCTCAAATAAATAAAGAAAAATGAAAATAAATTTTAAAAGAACTTCAAAACTATACTTTAGCATTATCGATAGAATGGTTGGTCAAAGACCTAACTTTGTAAAGAGAGATCAGTTATGTGGCCACAATAAATGCCAGGTAAGAAGTAATAAGAATTTAGATTAATGAGGAAAACAGAAAAACATTACACAGAGGGAGATGAAATCCAGGCATGTTGCCTTGTTATTTTTTGGTCTGGTCTATATTTTTCACATTATAACACAACAAAGGAAAATAAAATGCACAAACATGACTAAGATAAATATTTGTTGAAACTAAAACTAATAGTGACCTCAAACCATAGGATATGTACAATGGCTTCCAAATGGTTTAAAATTACAGGAGAAAGAAGTTTTTAGAATGTACTGAAGACCTCTGCCATCAGCAGTTGTTACAGTCAGCTTTCTAGTTGCTGCACAGAAAGAACCCAAACAAAAGCGGCTTGTGGAGGAATGGGTTTATTAGGCTTGAGGACTCGAGGGGAGACTCCATCCTGGCAGGGAAAATGATGGCATGAGTAGAGGGTGGACATCACCTCCACCACAGCACTGCAGACAGTGGCAGGAAGGTGTGTCAAACACTGGCAAGGGGAAGCTGGTTAATAATGCCCATAAGCCCGCCCCCAACAACACAGCTCCATCGAGGTTGTAAAATCCAAACTGCCATCAGCTGAGGATCGATGATTACCCAGACCAAATTCATTTGTTTGTGGGGGACACCTGGATCAAACCATGACAGCTGGTATCAGTTGTGCATAGTGGCCTAACGTGAGCTTCTAAACCATGAACTCTCACTTTAGTAAATGGGATGCCAGGAAGTATGATACAAGACCTTCTAGGGACTTAATTTCACTTGAGGTCACAGAAAGCTGGAAAGTTTGGGTGAAGAGACTATGCAAATAACAAGTCATCTTTTCCAGCAAACCCTCAGTGGGCCAAGGCAGCAGGGAGAGAGTCTACCTTGAGGTCAGAGCTCAGCAGTGCTCATCTCTGTTGGCTGCGAGGAATCGATCTTAAAATCACTCACCTCCAAACCTTTGCCATAAAAACGAAACAATGCTAAGTATATTGAACTTATATCCTCTCTCACCCAAACCTCCATTCAGTGGTAAGAATCAAAGATGAATAATGTCAAAAAGAATTAGGACAGAAAGTATGTGATTATGTGACCAGACAGAATCAAGGAAAATTAAAGACTATGTATGCTTATCAGAAATTGATGTCCCAGAGTAGAATGTAATTAGATGTTTCACCAATAATAATGATAATAATAATAATATAAAGCTTTATAAACTAAAGAATTCAATGGAAGGCCCTGGAAAAAATGTGTAGGTGAAAAGACAATTTACTTGGATGGATTATTACTTCTTTCTAAACTCAAACCATATTTTTTGCTCAACTTCATTTTCATGTATTTTTATTTGCATCTATATGTATGTGTTTGGCTCTGCCAGACTCTTTTGCCACTGCACACAAATGCCTGGTTTGGGATTTGAATCTGAGCTGACAGGTTTTGCAAGCATCTCCCAAGGCTCTCAACTTCATTTTAAAAATATGTTTTTACCTGAAGCTTTATCTGATGCCTACCTGTCCTTAGAAGCAGCTTCTGAATAAGTCAATCTGGGGTTGACATTGCGGGTTGGCATTTCTAACTTTTTCCCTATTGGGGGATGATGATTAGGACTCATAACCCAGTGGCCACATCTGGAGAACCACTGGACTAGATTTTCTTTCACCTTGCTTCTTTCCTAGCTGCTTAATTTATTTCTTTTATTTCCAACTCTCATACTTAGACCCTGGAATCAGAGTGGGTGGTTGCCCAGCTGTGTTCTCTGAAACTTGTTTTAGGTAGGAGAGATGGGGATCAATGGTGAATTATTCTGAAAGTTCCAGTTATAGATCTTGGGGTACTGAGCCACAAAGGGAGAGACCTGACCTTTCAGAGATCATCTTCCTTTAATTTCTGAAAATGTGAGGAGATGTCCCAGCTGAATGCTTGCTTTGAAAGTTACCATGTTAAAAAGATATGATATCAGTTCTGAAATCTGTTAGGAAAGACTTAGAAGGATAGATGGTCACCTTTAGAAACTGATGGTGACATGAGTCTGTTTTCAGTTTCTGACAGACAACTATTTTAAAGAAAATGTGTCACTTTACCTTCTTAGCTGTGGCTCTGTTTTTTTCCTCTTGTTGTTCAGTGTGTGTAGCATGTGACATTAAACATGAGGATGGGCATCAGGAGAGAAAAGGATTGAAGCAATGGAAGGCAGATGACTGGGGAATTAGCCAGATGAAGGACAGGGCAGCTAACGGGAGCTCTGTGGATGCAGGAAGAGAGACGAGACACAGGGAGGGAAGAAGATAGAGAGGCAATGGACCAAAAAATTAGGCAGTAAGCTCTTCCATGCAAGCTGGTGCTTGCTGACTCAAATGGTTTCTGGGTGAAGTATCAGTTGGTTGGTTGACATATGTAGTTAGCATCGATGATCAGGTTAGGTTGAGACAGAGGAGGGAACCGAATGGTCCCAAGAGGGACTAAGAATGGATGGGATAAATGAAAACATGCACATCAAAGGGGTTCAGTTTCCACTTTACCTATGACTCAGCCATATGGGCTGCCACCCACTTCTCTTTGCTTCCTTTCTGTGTCTTTCTAAGTGGCATTCCAAGGCCTTTCCCTCACTGGCAAATCCAGACTGATTTCAAGGCCTCAAGGGATACTTGTAGCAAGCATTGGTCTCCACTTAGACAGAGAGGTCTTCCCATTGTGCCATAACACAAGGATAAAGAACTTGGATCTACCTGCCTAGATATTCAATAGATTATCATGGTAACTCACTTCTTCCCGGCAAATTAATAACTTGTATATCCAAAAGGAGGCATTGTTATGGTTTAAATATGAAGTGTTTGCTACAGATGCCAATGTTGAATAATTGATCCGCACACAGTGGTGTTATTTTGGGAGGATTTGGGACTTTAGCAGGTGAGGTCTAGCTGGGAGAAACATATGTCTTAGAAAGAAATGCCTTGTCCCAAGTCCCATCCTATCACACTTTCTGCTTCCTTTCTGCCAAGAAGTGAGCTGCCTTGTTTGATCTCATGCTCCCCACCATGTGGCATCCTAACCATGGGTTTAGAAACACCAAAGCCCAGTGACCATGGACTGAAAACTATGAGACAAATTAATTTTTTCCTTCTTTAAGTTATTTCTCAGGTATTTTATCACAGGGTTGAAAACCTCACATGGATAAGTACATTATTGACAACTGATAAATTTAAATAGTTGTAGCAATAAATACATGTGGGTAAGTGAATAAAACTGTGTGCATTGAGCCACTGCTGATTGTTTGATAAAAATAGTTCTTGGGCTGGAGAGATGGCTTAGCAGTTAAGGCACTTGCCTCCAGTGCCTAAGGCCCCGGGTTCAATTCCCCAGGACCGACATGGGTCAGACCCGCAAGGTAGTGGCCCTGGTGCATTCTCTCATTCTCTCTCTCTCTCTCTCTCTCTCTCTCTCTCTCTCTCTCTCTCTCCTTGAAAATGAATAAATAAAATATTTTTAAAAAGGAAAAAATAGTTCTTTTGTTCCAAACCCTGGTCTTGCCATATTTAAATAAATAATAAATTAATCTCCCCACCAGTTCTATAGAGTTTATAGTTTTGGAATTTCTATTCATTCAATACACATTGGCTGCATGTTCTAGTATTTGACCAAGTCTTAAGGAGTACATCTGTGAATAAAATAGTCATCTCTCCTGTCCTGTCAGAGGCAAGAGTTAGGATGGGAAAATGAATTCTAGAAAATGTGTTATGTGTCTTCTTAAAGACTGTGCAGAAGCACAGGGCATGTGATGATAGCTTACATATAATCAAGGACTATGGGAAGAATTTGTTGAGTAGTGACCATCAGAGTCAGACAGTCCAAAAGCAAAGAAGACAATGGGCACAGGGACCCTGGAAGAAGTAACACAATGCAGAAGGTGTCACAAACATAGAAGAGCGAGGGACAACTGAAAATGCTCATCATCGAATTCAGAAAAGTGAGGAGGTGTTCAGATCAGCTGGAGCTGGAGCTGAGCTTTGAGGCCTTTACCATTCCCACATTTCTCCCTCGTCTTCAGTTTGGAAAACAGCACCCTCAATAATGGCATCCAGAAGGACCTTTGGGATGAAGGATGAGGAAGAAAGGAAAGGAGGTAACTCTGGGATGAAATATGGAGGATACATAGAGTTGGAGTCAACTAAGTAAATGGAGGGAGTAGATAGGTTTGGGAAATCCTGTTCTAAGCCACAGGGAGACACAGAGGTGGATACGGTTAGCTGGACTCTCCCCTGATCAACGGGGTGAAGGGATTGGCATGAGATGGGAGGGAATTGGAGTTGTACAGTCTAGATGCCAGAAATGTGCTGATTTTTTGACATCTGTTCATGCTTGTCACAGGTTAGATCAAATGCTTAACCCTCCCCGAAAATTCTCACAAGAAAGAGCATATGATACATTACAGTAGCACATCTTTCAATATATATATATGTAGTCTTCTTTTATACTCACAATCCATGCAAGATAGATGTGGAAATTAACTGAAAAGATGACACAAGTATCTTTAGGTTATTTGAAAATTGATAAAGTACTTCTATGTATATTTAGCCATATGTGCAGTTTGCAACTAAGCTATGAGAAGCGGCTGTCCGTTAGAAACTGAAGCACAGGGTAAATCAGTAAGTTGCTCAGAATTTCAGCTGAACATCTCTCTCTGCTTCTTTCCTCATGGAGGCAGCGAGAGCAGGCATCTGTGGAGGACCTGCCAAGTGCCAGGCACTGTGCCTTGCATGCAGTAGCTTATTTCTGCCCACCTACCTCCTATTCCCATTCTCATTCCCATCTTATTACCACAAAAGCTGGGTCTCCTTCAGGTTATGTAATGTCTTGAAACACATAGTTTTCATTCTTGGTCCAAAGTCCAAAGAGCAGAAAGAGCCCAGTATTGTTTTTAGAACCATCTAGCCCAGTTTCCATTGTTTGTAAAATGATGAGTTCACTTTAAATTCAAATTATCGTTTGAGTATCATTCTCTCTCTCCTCACAAATAATAAAATATTTTCTAAAATCTCTATAGTTATCTAGGACTACTGGCTTCTTATTTGGACAGCCTAATTTAATACTCAAGAAAACCCAATGGGGGGATTATTCTTGGGGCTGGGGAGATTGCTCAGTGGCTTGCAAAGCCTACCAGCCCAGGTTTCAACTTCCAAGTATGCACCTAAAGCCAGATGAACAAAATGACAAACATGTCTGGAGTTTGTAGTGGCAACAGGCCCTAGTGTGAGCATTCTCTCTCTCTCTCTCTCTCTCTCTCTCTCTCTCTCTCTCTCTCTCTCTCTCTCTCTCTCAAACAAGTAAATAAACAAACACAGTAAAATAAAGTTACTCTGTCTTTACAAGGAAAGAAACTAACGAGGAAGACCTTGGTGCCTCATGGATACAGTAGCTCACAGGATGCACATTTGCTAAGAGTGACTTGAAGGAGAATCCAGGCTGCTGGGAAAGTCCTTGTGCCATCAGGAACTGTCCACCTCAGTGGCAGTAGCTGACCTTTTCCATCTCCTCTTCTTCCTCTGTAAGGGGCAGCTGTTTTCATTGCCCAGAATTCATCATCTCTTCCCACTTTCCTTACATCTTATGGCAGAAGTGGCCAGACAAAAATGTGGTGCCCTGCTTTGGCAGAGACAGTAAGAATTGTCAGTTGAGTGCTCTTTATGTACCGGGAGCTATTCTAGTGGTTACATGGATAATAACTCATGCAACCCCCATCTCCATCCCAGAGCCAGACACATTATCTGTACTTCATAAAATAGGCTTGAGGATTATGAAGTGATCAGCTTGTAAGAGCGATAGCTGCACAAGTACAAAGACCCACATAAAAAGCCAGGTGGGGCTGCACACAACTGCAACTCCACTGTGAAAGACATGGGGGCCACTGGGACATGCTGGAGAGTCAGAGAGGTAGTAAAATGTAGAGTTCCAGGATCAATAAGAAATAAGGAAAGGGGTTGGAGAGACGGCTCAGCAGTTAAGTCATTTGCCTGCAAAGCCTAACGACCTGGGTTTAATTCCCCATTACTCATGTAAAGCCAGATGCCCCAAGTGGCTCATACATCTGGAATTTGTTTGCAGTGGCTAGAGGCCCTGGCATGCCCTCTCCCTCTTTCTCTCCTTCTCTCTCTCTCATCTCTCTTTTTCTCTCTCTCTTTGTGTTTGTGATTACAAATGAATAAATAATAAAAATATTTTTTAAACTAAATAAGGAAATAAGATGGAACCATGTTAGAAGATAACCCATGTCCTGTGTCCTCTGCACGTATATGCATGGCTCATACACTTCTACACACGCATACACACATATATACACACATATGCATACACATACACACACAAGCATACACATATACACACATACATACAAACACACACACGTATATACACCATATACATACAGACCACATACACTATACACACGACCCCAAATAAAATAAAACAACATCAAAAAAACCTTCTCTCCTCTTTCATACCAGGGCATCATGAACAGGAATCACCACCTGTTAAATGCACAGTAAACTGCAGTTTCTGGCTCAGGATGGGGTCACCACATCATTCGACCCCAGGGTACCATCATGTGTTGATCTTTGTGAATGATGCTTCCTGGGGGTTGTCCAGTGAACCAGAAAGGCTGGCTAATGAAAAGACAATTTTCTTCCTCTGCTCAGAGTTCTGCACTCCGTGGTCACACTGGAGCTCATGCCAATGGAGAAGGCTTCATGCTCCAAGAGATTTATCACAAAGAACTACCGCCTAAACAATCTACTTTCCCATCATCAAGTGGATTGTCTCGGAGATGCTCTCCCAGGCCTGGAGATGTCTATGATGATGTTTGTCCAGTTCATCATGCAACCCTCCAGCCCACCTATGATAACCCATGGACCATATCAGAAAACCACAAGTTTGGGGTTCACAAACTAGAGTTTAATCCTTAGAGCAGCTATGTAACTGACTGAGGGTTTGTCTTCTAGTTGTAAGAAAATGAGTTTTTAAAATATTTATTTATTTGTAAGCAGAGAGATAACACACACACAGAGCCAGAGAGAGAGAGAGAGAGGGAGAGAGAGAGAGAGAGAGAGGGAGAGAGAGAGAGAGAGAATAAAGGGTGTGCTAGGGCCTCTAGCCACTGCAAACAAACTCCAGATGCATGCACCACTTTGTGCATCTGGCTTTATGCGGGTACTAGGGAATTGAACATGAGTCCTTAAGCTCTGGAGGCAGCCACCTTAACCTGAGCCATTTCTCCAGCCTGAGAATTATTTCATTTTAAAAATTTTATTTATTTTTTTGATAGAGAAAAATAGAGACAGAGAAAGAGGAAGACAGAAAAAGTGTGTGTGTGTGTGGGGGGGGCATGGGAACAAATGCAAACAAATGGCAGATGCATGCACCAATTTGGACATCTGGCTTTACATGGGTGCTGGGGTATCAAACCCACACTTCCAGGCTTTGCAAGCAAGTGCCTTAACCATTGAGCAATCTCTCCAGCCCCAATAATATTTTTTTCCATTGGGTTATTTTGAGTATTAAATTAAGCAGTATAAATAAGAAGATGCTAAAAGATATTTTATTAATTGAAGCAAAGAGAGAGGGAGAGAGAGAGAGGAGAGAGAAAATGAACACACTACGCCCTTCTGCCACTGCAAACAAATTCCAGACACATGTGCTGCTTTGTGTACCTGGTTTTATGTAGGTACTAGGGAATGGAACCCTGGGCAGGTAGGCCTTGTAAGCAAGCACCTCTCTCTCCAGCCCCCAACTATAGAGATTTAATAAGCAATAGCCATTGTTCTTACAAATAGCATTTCTCAAAGGGTGCTTATAGATACATATTCTGCCTTCAAGTATCTTTATGGAGAAAATGACATAAGAACATAAATATATAGAACATAACAAGGCAATTGTATATATTCAGTAGCATGAAAGAGATTCCATTTAGCAAGTTAACAGGAAGAAATTGACAGAACATAATGCTGGATTGTACAACAGAAGGCTTCACATGGTAGTTTTTGTGAAATAAATAAAACAAAAGTAGAAAACATTCAGGATATTGGTTATTGGAACAGAGCACCATTCCTTACCTTCCTGCTGGGAATCTCTGTTTTGAGAATGACTGTGTATATTTTGTGCTTTACCAGCTCTTCCAAAAGAACTCTTAATGAATCCCTTCCTACTTGAGTGAATTTCATTTCCCTGACTATGGCAGTGTTGTTTGGTGTGGGAAGCCCTGGAGAGTTCTGCATCAGTGATCCATGAGAGGATCGGGGATTTTCTTTGATTGTTCCCAAGGGTCAAAGTTCTATGTGTCAAAGATCTTTTTTTTTCCAGCTTCCAGAAATCTTTGCATAGGATTTTAAAGTGTTGTGAATCAAGGCTCCTAAAGCAGGTCATGCTGTGCTGACAAAAACAAACAAACAAAAAACCTATCAGTTTTTGTTTTAAATCACTCAATGTTTTTGTTTTAAATAGCTCAATGTGGGCTGGACAAATAGTGCCTACTTGCAAAGCCTGATAGCCTGGGTTTGATTCCCAAATATCCACATAAAGCCAGATGTACAAAGTGGTGCGTGATGCTGGAGGTAGTTGCAGTGGCACAAAACCATGGTGCACCCATTCTCTCTCTCAAATAAATAAATAAATAATTTTTAAAAAAAAATACTCAACGTGCTTGGATCAATTTTCTATATTCAAATTCCATCCACAGATACTCTCTCCACCTGGCCTGTTATTACGCAAGGCTAGGTTATCTGCCTTTATATAAATGTTCGACAGGAAAATAGCAACTATTATAAATGTGCCCAGCACAGCCCAGCAGCATTTACATGAAGGATGCACAAGATGCCTCAATGTATCACCAAATACGGTCATGTGAAGTAACAATGAATCCACTGGCTAGTCAGCCACGGATCAGGTACTCATGCTGGGCTGTGCAGCCCTCTTGGTGGCAATGACCATGAACTTAATGCTATTCTCTGAAAAAAGATCACTTTAATACAGTAATGCTGTTATGCCTGAGGTCTGCTTAGTAGACTCTTCTATCCCTTTAGAACTTTGCTGGCATAATCAGAAACCCAGATCTGAGGCCATTATACAATACTCACTTCTAAGAACTTGTGTGCATTTTCAGACTGTGATTAATAAGCATAAGGAATTGTTCCCTGAGGAAAACATTGTGTGTTCCTTTGTGGGATTGTTGAAAGGCATTGTCTGAAAGCTGGCAAGTCAGACATCATAAATGACATTTCCCAGGAGAAAAATCAAAACTAGAAATAAATCACTGTATGAATCCATCATAAAAGCATCAGAAAAAGTAAAGGTGTGTGATAGTCTCTGTTCTTTTAAAAATGACTACAACTGGATATAGCATGTGCCATGACTGATCTGTTGAAATTACATAAAGATCTAGACCTGTCAGTCTACAACTTTTCCTCTATGGCTTAAATCTACAGGCTGTGTCATTACTGAGTCTGCACAAAATTACTAAACGATCAGCTGATAATTCTAACAATAAACTCCAATTTAAAACAGTACAATTTCTAACTTTCACTCTATAATAAGATACATAGACCTTCTATGTAGTTCTTCAAAAGGTTTTTAAAAATCTACGTGTTTCTTTTGTGTCTGGCATATCTCACTGTGCATAAGGCATGCTAATGGTTCACCCCTGCAAACATCATCGTCACCAACAGCACCATAATCATTTTCATATCACCATCACCACTTTTTTGAAAAGTTAGTAGCTTATATAGTTATATAGGTATTGATATATCTTGTGTTTACATAGTCCACAAGTTAAATGCAGGTATCCATAAGAAGAGCATTAACAATAAAAATACAATCTGTGAGTAGCCAAGTACAGAGACTTAAAGTGGTAAAACAGCAAAAAGGCCCTCATAAAAGTACAAATATACAGTACAAACATTTATTTAAAACAGTTACCAAAAACGCAACAAAATAGAGATTATCCTTAGAATTATTAATGCTTTGTTAAAGTTCAGGTAGGATTAGCGAGTGAGAAACGGTACTCAGTGGGGGGAGCACCTGCCGAGTTCTAAGGCTTTAGATACAATGCAGTTGATTACATATTAACTCAGCCATTACAAACTGGGGATAGTAGTTGGGGGATCAGTAATCAATCTACAGGAACTCATACACAAACCAGACCCATCCAGACCTCCCCAGCACCATCCTCCACTCAGAAGGACCCTAAAGCCACCTGAATGACAAAATCCTTATCCTTTCTCCACCCCATTCCTTATCCATAAATTCTTCCCTCCAGTAAGGTGCTGTGCAAGCTGAGAGCAGTCTGCTCTCTGCAGCTGGAACGTGTACTGTTTTGCTACAGGGATCCTGTGTGTCTAGGAAGTTGGTAGGGGACAGCCTTATTTTACTACTTCAAGTTAGCCTTAGTACAGTTAGTCTCTTCTGAAACAATGCAAATTCTATTGACTGCAAGTGTGAAGCAAGTGAAGGATCAGCCCTGCCTCCCAGCTTACAGCTACATGCAGACTTCCTGTCTAGGGGAGTGGGTGTGAAACCCACTAGTTCTCTTTCTCCCCTCTGAAGAAGGAAGTCCCTCTGACAGTTCTAAAGACAGATTAAATGCTTGCAAATTAGGCAGTAGATAAAGGCAAAACCTACTGCCACACACCCTGCAGACAGGAACCCAATTTGGGACCATCATTACTGCTAGGCATCAGCAGTGAAATGGCTTTGGGATCACACAGACTTTGAGTTTACAATCTACTAGGGGAGGATCTAGGCTTAATAGACCTAATAAAGAAATCTGTAGTGTGAAAAGTGCATTTATTACTACTGCTCCTGCTGAGGAGGCTCAGCAGAGCCAACCACACTGCCTCTCCTCCTTCTGCCCCAGAAACTGCACAAAGTCTGCAGGTGAGAAGAGCTCAACCGGCTCTAACATCAAGGGCCAGTATCATCCCAGGCCCAGACCAATTACTAACTTTCACTCTATTATAAGATGGAGATACCGTCTATGTAGTTCTTAAAAAGGTTTTAAAAAATCTATAGTTTGGGGGAGTCTGGCATACCTCATTTTGCATAATGCCCTAATGGTTCACATCTGTCACCATCATCGTCACCAACATCACCATAATCATTTACCATATCACCATCACCATCATTACCATGGATGGTCACCATCACGATCACCACCATCAAAGAACACAGAGAGGACAAGTTGATGTCAGAGTCCGTTGTGGCATTCCACAAGTGGACACTTGTCTCTAAGGCCAGCAAGCTGTATGCACAGAGTACGCATGCATCAACCTCCAATAAAATGGTTTAAAAATGTGTCTCACTGATACTCAGTAATCTTCCAAATGAGCAGAGACTGGGGGATGTCTGATGACTGCAGCTGAAGGCAATGACTGGGCAATGGCTTGTTGTCTTTCCAGCTTTAGACAAGACTGTGGGAGGTCAGTCCAATACTAGATCTGGAGCCTCTCACTGTGTGAGTAGTGAGTGAGATGGAGAACTCCAGAAAGCTGTCACCTGACATTCCTGGCATGAATGTTGTTTTACTAGCTTGTAGAGTTCAAAATATTCCTTATCCTTACTCACATTTCTACAAAACCAAAACAAAAAGTCTCCAAAAAATACACAGATTTTCTTTCTTAATAAATACTGAACTATATCATTTGTAGGATGTTATCAAAACAAGAAATCTAGTACACAGCCATGCAAAATAGTTTAATTCCATGCTATCAGAGGGTGATAAAATGTAGCCATAATTAATGCATGGATATGTATGCACATATTGCTGAAGAATGCAGAGGAAGGAACTGTTGTGCTCTCAAGTTTAAGTTCAGACTTTCTCTCTTTCATTTGTGCTTACTTTCCATAGATTTTAAGGGACTCTGTCTCTCTAATCCATCATTTTAAAAGGGATCTTATAGCATCTTTAACAAATGGTGCTGGACAAATTGGATAAACACTTGTAAAAAGTGAAAATAGACCTATTCCTCTCACCATGCACCAAAATAAACTCCAAATGGATCAAAGACCTCAACATAAGACCTGGAACTCTGAAAACCATGGAAGAAAAAATAGGGGGAACTCTCTATGAAATAGGAATAGGGGAAAACTTCCCGAACAAGCCTCCAGTAAACTAGGAAGTACAGCCATCACTTAACCAATGGGATCTCATCAAGCTGAAAATCTTTTGTGCAGACAAACATACCATACTCAAAGCATATAGACCACCATCACATTGGAAGTTAATCTTTGCCAGCTATAAAAGAGATAGAGGTCTCTATATCTAGAACCTACAAAGAACACATTAAATTAAAAAATAAAATATCAAACAGCTCTCTCACAAAATGAGCCTCTGAGCTCATTAGGGAATTCTCAGAGGAGGAAATAAAAATGACCAACTCTCACGTAAGAAAAAGTTCAACATCATTAATCATCAGGGAAATGCAAATCAAAGCAAAAATAAGATTCTACCTCACTCCAGTCAGAATGGCAATCATTAAAAAAAGTCTACTAACAATAGATGTTGGTGAGGATATGGGGAAAAAGGAACTCTCATCCACTGCTGGTAGGAATGCAAACTTGTACAACCACTATGAAAAGCAGTGTGGAGGCTCCTGAACAGGATAGATATAGAAATACCAGTTGACCCATCGAGCCCTCTACTGAGCCTCTAGCCTCAGGACTCCTCATTTCAGCACAGAGACATCTGCACAGTCATGTTTATAGCAGCTCAATTCATAATAGCTAGGAATTAGAACCAACCTAAATGCTCATCGCTAGATGAATGGCTATCAAAAATGTGGTACATATACACCATGGAATTCTACTCAGCTGTGAGGAAAAATGATATAACAACATTGAAAGAGAAATGGATAGACTTGGAAGACATCATACTCAGTGAACTCACACAGGAACACAGAGACAAATGCCACATATTCTCCCTCATCTGTGGCCCATAATCAGGTTAAGCTTGAACAGTAAGCAAACATGACTGGTGATTCAGGAGACAAAGGAGACAGAAGGAAATGGGGGCTGGAGAGGGAGCCACAGATGGGGGGGGGATATACGCTAATTGAAACTAACAAGAATCTGACTGCATAGAATCCTTTTTTCTATACAAGTCCCTGAGATAGCTGGGGCATCCTAAGGTAACAAGGGCCCCAAAGAGGGGGTTGAAAGCCTACCTATATTACAAATGATGCTGACCTTTGTCTCCCCGATCCAGTAAGTAGTTACTGCCCACAATGAGCTGTTGATCAGGGTGACCTACATGCACCCTAAAATAAGAAACTTTTGTGACAGCTCTTGAATACCCACCTCAGGCCAAAGATAAGACCCTATTGCTGAAGATTCCACAGACTGCATTCACACAACTCTGAGAGACCTGGCTGAATCTGGAAACAAAACCAGCTCCCAGAAGGAAGCCTGTGTAATGCCACAAGGTGTTGCACAAGCTGCCAGGGGAACTAAACCACCTATATTCCGAGAAAGCAGGAGACATCTTCAAGCTACGCTGACTGATGGCCTGAGAATGCAGAACACACAGCTATATGGCACAGACAAGCAAGTGAAGAAGTGCCCATCTGTGCAATAGTGGCACTCAACCTAGGACTGTAATCAACAGGTGGCTAATTGGCTATGAGATACACTCAGTTGCAGGGAACCCTTGACTGGTATGAGGATCCAAGGTAACCTTGAATGGGGACTAAGAACCCTATCTCTAAGGGGAAGTCCTCACTAACCATAGGTCCTCAGAAAGACTACACCCTCCAAATCTTCACCAAACTAGCAATATTTGTCTCAAATGACCAATAATGATCTCACTCTCTGCTGGAAAATCTGTTTGTATTTTTCAGAAATCAGTGAGAACCAGGGACAACCGAACTCCACCAAGTGGACCTGAATTGATGGAGGGCACCCAAGCAGGAGAAGAAACACCTCAAACTCACCATTTAGAGCCGTACTCAACCTCTAAGGAAGTGGGGTGATGAGCCAAAGAGCTAGTCTCACAGCAAGGCAGATCTATCCGAGGGAAGGATAATGGAGATAGATATCAAGGGTGCCCAAAATAGTCCAAAACACAAATCCAGAGACTCTTAAGAACCTAGTAACTATGCAAAATTAAAACTCACCCACGTTGACTCTGGAAAATTTGTGGAAGAGGGGGCGGAAAGAATGTAAGAGAGGGGAATATCTAATGTATAAATGAGGAGAGGGGAATATCTAATGCATAAAAGGGAATGTCATCCTGGTTTCAATGGTTTTCTCTAATAACTTATGATACTGAGCACATTGTTTTGTTAATATATATAATTTTATTCCATTAAAAAAAGGATCTTATTCTTCTGAGGTTGGAATCTCTTGAAGTCATGCACCGTTTCCTTGCTGGTAGCTTTTGAGAGATTCTAACAGGCAAATTCCCAAGTCCCAGGGGAGAGAATGGTCAGGGAATCTTCTGCTCATTCAAGCTGATAACCTTATTTTTAAAAATCTAGGCAGACAGTTTGAAATTTAAGTGCACTCAGGTAATATACTTCCCATGACCCTCTCTTAAGCTGCAGGCTCCCTTGGTCACACAATAACTGCAAAGCAGGCATAAATGGGAAGAACCAAGTGAAGGATTTGGTCCTGGAGATGGAAAAGATAGATTTATGCAGGTATCTGCTCCGAGTCACTTTTTCTATTCAGCAAGGTCTTTTCTTCACAAACTTAGCTGTGCAAGAAAGTAACAATATTTTATTTTCTTAAGTGCCTATTATGACCATATGGAGCTAGGTTGCCTGGACAGAGTGGGGATCTTATGTAAGGGTTATAGTTACTTTCTTGTTGCTGGGACAAAGCACCTGACCAAAAGCAGCTGATGGGAGGAAAGGGTTTATTCTGGCTTACAGTTTCGAGGGGAAGCTCCATGATGGCAGGGGAAAGCATGGCATAAGCAGAGGCTGGACATCACCTCTGCCACAGCCAGTGGACAACAGCAGCAGGAGAGTGAGCTGGGAGCTGGCTAGAACACCCCTAAACCTGTTCCAACAACACACCTCCTCCAGCAAGGCTCCACCTCCCAAACTGCCATCAGCTGCAGTTTAAGTGTTCAGATTGTCAAGGGAAACCAAAGTTCACGGAACTGTCACCAAAGAATGAGTGGAGAATCAGTTTATTTTCATGTTAGCATGGATCCTGGGGAATCTCTTCCAAAGTCTGGACTCCAATTCTTCGTGGTCCAGAGCTTATATATTTTTCTTGGACTACTATAATTAGTCTTAGAGCTTAGTGCCCTGGCCTAGTGCTAGAGACCTTGCATCAGAAATAAGTTTTATAGAAAAGGGAAAGGAAAACAAAATTTGCAGACAGAGGTCTGCCTGCAGTCATAGTTACCCAGATTTAAAAAAAGAAAAAAAGACAGTACAAGTCAGGAGCCACAATACAAACCACTGGAAGAAAAAAACTATAGTGTCAACACAAAAGACTTATTAATAAGAAAAATTAACTGATTTGGGGGCTTCTAAGTTACCCATGTCAAGAACACATGAGTTTATGGGGGACATCTGATTCAAACCACCACGTTCAGTAAGTAATTTTACTTTAATTTTGTGTATTGAGCAGAGGCAAAACAGATTATCAAAACAGATAAATGCTTTCTTACTTTAAATCGACCAACTCATGAGTGGTCCCCTCATTGTCCAAGCTCACCTTCCACATTCAGAATTCCTACTAAGCTCAGAGGCAATAGGATTTAGGAGAACTGTGAGGTCCTAGCAGCCACTCCTAACTTGCTCCCAAAATCTCCTGATGCCCTTTGATTGTCTGCTGTGCCTTGTTCATTGGTGAGACCACAGCATTAGACAAATGTCTGGCCCATAGTTAATACTAAACATGGACTTGACTTCCTGTCTGAAGAAACACTTCCCTGGAGAAAGTCTTTTTTAAAAAAAATATTGTCACCTCTTTATTTGTAAGGAGGGAGAGATAGAAGAGAAAAAAAGAAAATGGGCACACCAGGGCCTCTGGCCATTGAAAACTCCAGAAGCGTGTGCCCCTTTGTGTATCTGGCTTATGTGAGTACTGGGGAATCAAACTGTCGCTGTTAACTGCTGAGTCTTCAGTCCAAAAAATAGACATTTTTGACCATTAGTTCTCATGAGTTGGAAAGGATCTCCCCATGGCTCCTTCTCTGAATTACCTAGGATTCTTCCTCTCCACCTTCCTTCAGACTTTGACTCTTTTGTGTGTTCAGATTTTCTTGATATGACTTTAAATGCTTGTGTTTTGAGGTGGGGTGAGAGGTGCACATGTGTGTGGGTATGTATGCATATGTGTACATGTGGAATCCAGAGGACAACCTCAGATGGCATCCCTAGGAACTCTGTCTACGTCCATTGAGGAAAGGTCCCTCATTGGCCTTGAGCTCACCAATTAGGCTAGGTTGGGTGGTGAGTACACCCTGGGGATCTTCCTGACTTTTGTCTCTCCAGTCCTGGTGATGGGACTACGGTGACTGCCACCATGTCTGTCCTCATGCTTGAGAGGTAAGCATGGTGGTAACTGGCTTATTTTCTCAATCCCTTGTTCTCTTCATATTACTTTTATAGTTAAAAGTAACACAGTACTGTGCAATTATCACATAGAAATAAAGGAAATCTTTTCTCTAGAACGCTTTGTGATAGAAAGTTAGACAAAAATCCATGTGGTTTCTTCCTGTTGGCCCATCCAGATCAAGGGTGAGTCCTTTTGATGCTTCCTGTGAAAATTATGCTAATACCACAGATTAGAGATGAATAAAGCCTCATCAATAGTGAGACCTCCTTTCCATTCACTTCCCTCCCCTGCTGGCTGGGTGAGCTCATCACAGACCATTATTGATCATTAATCCTTTTGTAAATCCAGTTTAACAACTAGAAGGCACCTAAAACCAAAAGGCAGTCAGTTTTCCAGTGAAAACAGTTTGTTTTATTTGGTGTCTCGTTTCATATCATATTTCAAACTATTGGTTTCAATTTGCTACTGGTTGTAACATACTTGTAGTAAGTTCCAAAGACCAAAAAAAAAAAAAAAGTGAAGCAGGATAAAACACAACAGAAAAATGTGGAGTGTATGACATCCATAAAATTTAGTCAATTACAGGATGGAGAGATGGCTCAGTGGTTAAGGTACTCATCTTCACCTGACTACCAGAGTTCAATTCCCACGTAATGCCAGATGCACAGAATGGCGCATGCATCTGGAGTCCGTTTGCAGTGGCTAAAGGCCCTGGCATGCCCATTCTCTCTCTCTGTCTCTCTCTGTCTCTCTCTGTCTATCTCTCCTGCTTGCAAATAAACAAATAAAAATATTTTAAAAGTTTAGTCAATTCCTTGTTCCATATATATATATATATATATATATATATATATATATTCTTTTTTACATATTCATCTGTGCACTGGGTTATTTCAAAAAACTCTTTTACTACTATAGATTCTGGTTGTTTGTACCTTAAATGTCCCCCATTTGTTAAAGGCTCCTGTATTAAAGCCTCAGTTCCAAGCTTTGTCCTTTAGGAAGCTGATGGATCTTTTAGGAGTCAGGCCAAGTGGAAGGAGGCTAGATCACTAGAGGTTTGCCCATGGAGGAGATATTGGACCCAAGCCTCACTCTGCTCTCCTATCTCTCTGCTTTCTGTCTGTCATGATGTGAACATCTTTCCTGTACCTCATTGCTTCTTTCCTGAAGTGTTGCCTCCACAGCCCAACGTGATGGAGACAAGTGAACAAGGCTTGAAATGTCTCAAACTGTGAGCCCAAGGAGGTGTATCCTTCTTCTAAGTGGATTGATTTTCTCAGGCATTTTGTTCTCAGTGGATGAAAGTTAACTGATACAATGTTCATATGACATTGAAAGCCCATGTTTTATATTACTGTTTTTTTTGCTGTGTGAAAATATACATTATTAAACCCACTCTCATCCTTACATTACAGAAATTGTCGGTATGTTGACATTGTTTCATGGGAACAAACTGGAAATGAGAAACATCATTTTTTTCTAATTTTGGTACAAAGGATGTTTAAAAAGAGACAGAATATTTGACTCTTTTCTTTTCTTAGATGATTGCTTGTATACATCCTTAAACTTTTCACTTTCTGCAGCTGTTTAGAAAAACCATTCAGCAAATAAAATAATATTTTCAACCTTGATTAATGCTAGTTTCAGACACTTATACAATTTTTCTTTTATACTTATATTAATACTATTATCATCTCAATTTGGAGACCAAAGGCATGCTGTTACTTTGTTAATGTTGAAATAATATTTCTGCTCATCTAGGGCATTGGATTCCTCCTGTGTGCATAGATTTTAATTTTAATTTTTTTAGCTTTTTTACTGACAACCACTTTATATATAGACAATATAGCATGATCCTAATCCCCTCCCACTACCTTCCCTTTCCATGTTTATTTTTAATCTTTATTTATTTATGAGAAAGCGAGAGAGAGAGAGAGAGAGAGAGAGAGAGAGAGAGAGAGAGAGAGAGAGAGAGAGAGAAGTGGAATAGGTACGCCAGGGCCTCAAGCCACAGCAAACAAACTCCAGACACATGGGCCACCTTGTGTACTGGGGAATTGAGAGCCTGAGTCCTTAGGCTTTGCAGGCAAGTGCTTTAACAGCTGAGTCATCTCTCCAGCCCCCTTCCTCCCTTTTAAGTCCCCCCTCCATTGAATTCTTTCTTTACAACTAGTCAGTATCTGCTGAGTTTACAAGAATTCCTCATCATGGCTTGAGGTATCATAGCTGGGAGACAAAAAGTATGAGTGAAGGAAACACTGTTTTAATTGTCTGTGTGTCTGTCCAGCAGCCTGCCTATCTATCTGGTAGTAGATGGAGGCAGTTATGTAGAGAGTCTTCCTCTCTGTCTGTATAAATATATATCCCAACCCTCTCTTTGTGTTTGTGCTGGAAGCTGGCTGGGATTTGGCCACGTGAGCCTTGGCTAACACAGGTAGCGAGGTTAAGCTGTCCTAGGTTATAAGTTACATGCATTGGAATATTGAAGTTAGTTATAGTAAAAAAACAGAGCTGGAGAGATTGCACAGTGGTTAAAGGTGCTTGCTTACAAAACTTGCTGGCCCAGGTTTATTCTCCAGTACCCATGCAATGCCAGGTGCACAAAGTGGTGCATGCATCACAGAGGCAAGAGGCCCTCATTTTCTCGCTTTCTCTAGTAGATAAAAAAATAAAAAGAAAACAAACCCAGACCTCAGAGTCTTTAGAAAAATACAGCATGTTATCACTCAAATGCTGGCCAATATTCCTGAGTGCACACTGGGTCCCCTGTGTTCTCCTTGGGTCCAGTGACCTGGATGAGTTTTGAAGGAGGACCGAGTGTGTTCTCAGGAATATTGGCCAGTGCTCCTCATCCCAACAAAGACATTTTATTGAAATGAATAGGAACAAGAGTTTTAAACCATGTTACATTAATTTATCGCTGACATTATTAATTAGCCTAGGTATCCTAAGAACTTGATTGCTATATAATTTATATCAGAACCTTTCTGTAAATATGTGCTACTACAAAAAAACCCAAAAAATTAAAATTTAAAATAAAAAGTAAGGTTTATTAAAAAATAGATGCAACAAAGCGTGCATGTAATGCTGAACATAAAGATTTCTGCATGACCCACTGTTTGTTTTTATTATTCTCACTAATATACGACATTTGTACAGAGAAGTAAATGGCTCATAAAAAAAAAACCAGCAAGAAGTGTTCGGATTTTAAGTTCTTAGAAAGCAGATAATGTCTCCTTATTTTTGCAAATGTGGATTCAAGTTTGGGGAAGTTATGGATTTAAAACTGATATTACTTACAAACAAGAAAATAAAACTGTGGTATAGGGGCTGGAGAGATGGCTCAGCGGTTAAGGCACTTGCCTCCAGTGCCTAAGGCCCTGGGTTCAATTCCCCAGAACCCACATAAGCCAGACCCACAAGGTGGTGGCCCTGGTGTGCTCTCTCTCTCTCTCTCTCTCTCTCTCTCTGCTTGAAAATAAATAAATAAAATATTTTAAAAAATAAAAAATAAAACTGTGGTATAAGGCCACCATATAGATAAGAAAAACAATAGATGTGCAGCACAGTAAGTTTTTGAAGAATACTTAGTACCTTGTTTTGAAATGTAATCCCACTATCTCCTCCTCCTAGAAGTGATAGCCAGCACATTGTCCTCTGGATTTCTCAGCTTGACACAAAGGTGTTCACAAGTTTCCATGTTTCAGAGGAACAAAGTAGCTATCATTTGGAGACATCTATGTCTCTGCAAACTGTTCTTATAAAATCTTATGTATGGGGGGGGGTAAACTCGGTGACCTGATTTTCACACAATTCTTTTAGGTTGGAGGACAGTGGGTTTGAATCATCATGGTTATTCATCTGGAAAAACTGGAGGTGAGGTGTGGGCAATAGGACCTGGCCAGAATGTACAGCGAGAGCAAAATTCCAGGAGACAGAAAGGATCAGTGTGGATTCCAAGAACTGCAGGAGGTGTGATCTTTCAGACCTCCAATAGGGGCAACAACACCATCAGGGGCCATAGTTTATCAGCTGTGTCTAGGAGTTTTAACTTTCACTGAAGGTTCCCATGGAAGATTTGGCACACAAGGAGGACATGCTTCAGGCAGGTGCCTTAAAGTGGACCACCACAGCCGGAATCAAGAGCAGCTTTCTGTAAGGTGACACTGGTTTTCTGTAAAGAAGACAGAGCCCTGACAAGCCCTCTCTTGTATTTCTGCTGAACTGGGAGGATGTAAGTCTATCTCACAAGCCATGAAGTGTAGGTGCTTCAGAACTTCACAGCCTTTTTAGGAGGCTCTCACACCAAAGTTTGGTTTGAATTAGAGCAAAAAGGAATGTCTTTATTTTGAAGTGGTTTGTGAATTTGCTAAAAATGTTTATTTTTATCTGCTCCCTTGCCCAAACCCCAGCATTTTTTTTAGGATGGTGCATTGGTATTTTTGGCAACCTCAGTTTATCCTGGCTTCTAGTTTCTCCCTCCTCCTTTTGTATACAGTGTTGTATTGAACTCTCTTAAGCAACAGAACTTTGAGCCTTTTCTTTGATAGCCACACACATTCACTACACCAGGAACTAAACAACATGGTTATCTGTCCATTTACCTTCAGGGAACAGCCAAGAAGTAGGATGTTGGCTTCCTGCGTGCAAATCCTTGAGACTGTGGGATCTGGATGCAGGCAAGGGAACAGCCAAGAAGTAGGATGTTGGCTTCCTGCGTGCAAATCCTTGAGACTGTGGGATCTGGATGCAGGCACTGTGAAATAACTCAGGAATTCTGGCTTAGTCCTGGAAGGTAAGTGGGGTGGATCAATTGCTTAAAGGAAATGGAAAAGTAATGGTGTAGAAATGCAAACAAGACGAACATCTAGCCCTTAAAAATGTTAGCTTCAGGGACTACAATTAATATGAAAAATAATTTTATGTTTTAAATTGTGTTTATTATTTTTAATTTTTTACCGATTTATTGTTAATAATTAGAAACATTGTATATACAAGTCTTGTGATGGTACCTCCATTTCCCTCCTCCCTGTTCCCAAACCGCCGAGGGCCTTCCTCAGTGGGATGACAGCAAAGGCCCTTGTAATGGGAGCTTATGAATTGTATAAGCAGCAGCTAGTTTTATTTTTTTGTGTTGTTGGTGATGGGGGCAATGTCTCTAGATGTTCTCCCCAACCGTGGCTCTTATAATCTTTCCGACCCCTATTCCACAAAGTTCCCTAAGTCATGGTGGGTGAATTTTTAAGTTTGTTTTAGTGTTAAGATCTTAAGAGTATCTGGATTTCTGCTTTGAACTATTTTGGGTCTTCTTGGTGTCTGCCTCCATTACCCTTTCAGAGGTTATCTGACTTTCTGTGGAGGTAGTTTTCTTGCTCATCTGGTCACTTCTTCTTTATTTATTTATTTTAATTAAATTTATTTATTTATGTGTGCATGCTGGAGTCTATTGCGGCTGCAAATGAATGCCCATCTGGCTTTTTAAAAATATTTTATTTATTCATTTTCAAGCAGAGAGAGAGAGAGAGAGAGAGAGAGAGAGAGAGAGAGAGAGAGAGAGAGAGAGAAGAGAGAGAGAGAAACAGAGAGAGAGAGCACCAGGGCCACCACCTTGTGGGTCTGGCTTATGTGGGTCCTGGGGAATTGAACCCAGGGCCTTAGGCACTGGAGGCAAGTGCTCTAACCTCTGAGCCACTCTCCAGCCCCCCATCTGGCTTTATGGGGGTGGTAGAGGACCTGGGCCATCAGGCTTTACAAATAAGTGCCTTTACCCACTGAGGCATCTTCACGGTCCCACAGTTTTCAGAATCTTGTCTTGTTTTTATATTTATACAGATAATAAAGTAAGCCCCACTCAAACCTTTAAAAACGTGACAGCAAGCAAACTGCCAAAATCTAATTTCTTTGCAGTGTATTGTGACAATGCTCAAATATCATTAGCACTGACAAGGGTGACAGACAGCATGCTTTTGGTGGCTGACTCAAGTTTCGACATCAGCCATTCCTTCCCTGGGAGAGAGCAGTGTACATAGAATAAATAAACTGTTCACACTGCTTTATTTTCTTGAATTCATCCTCTCTGCGAAGAAGGTGGCTCTGGAGTGATTGGGAGGCAGGGTATCTCCTCTCATCACCAGCTGGGAGCAAACCTGCTCAATAGTGACCTGAAATCATCTCCTTGATTGATTTCACTAATTGAAGTTGATCTGCCTCTCTGGATGCTTTGGGCTAAAGGATAAACCATTCATTCGTGTCCTAATTACAAAAATAAATAGCTTCCAGTTTAAATAGAATGACACCTTTTCATCTTGTCTCTTCTCTTTTTAATTTGTGGTTTTCTTAGATACTGTGGAATTAGTTTAAATCCTAGAGAAAGTCCATTATGCAGATGCAGATGGACTAATTGAGACAGTATCTGACTGGAGCTCAGGAGATTTCAAAATTAGTTATAACATATTTGGTTCATCGACTTGGAAGTGGAAACATAAGTCGCATGTCTTTCTTCTTAGATTTGCCACAAGCTTACTGTGTAATGTCTCTAGAGATATTTATCCCCTCTCGTTCCCAAACCTGATGCTGCTTATGGATTCCCATGTTAAGAGATTAAATATTTGGATGCAGCCAGGACTGTAGCTTGTTTCTAATTTAATAGACTTCCTAGGATTAAATCGTTACTTGTAAGTAAACGTTTCAGATGCTACATCCTTAGATAAGAATAGATCTTCTTCTAAAAGCCTCCCAGAGGATTACATTTATCCCTGAAAATACATCATTGTTCAAACTACCACAGTGCTCTGAGTCGTGTCTCCTCTAACTCCCCAGAGTGGGTGCTGGGGAAAGGTAACTGTGCACTGGGGGACCCTGGCCGGTGGGAATGGGTGGGCATGCCCAGGATGGGTGGGACCAGAAGTCACACTGGCCACTGAGTGTGATGTGGGAGCCTGACAAAATTCAGTCTCCACGTGTCAAAGCCTTAACATCCACTCCCACCAGGCTCAGCACTTAGCCAAACAGCAGTGTGCCAATTCCAGGGGAGGGCCAGGAGGATGGAGCTCCTACAACCAAATGACAGATATCACAGGTCTGTCCAGGATTTTGTTTAGAAAAGGTAAATCGTGCAACCGTATTGAAGTACTGAGCTGCAAACAGTTTCAACCCCCAAACCACAGGGGATGTTCATTACGTATTTCTTTGTCTACAGCTGTGCCCAATGCATGGATCTGGAGACCACAAACCCTTCCTTCCTCTCCTGTAGGAATCTGCTAGCAATGCTGTCAGAATCTGTGAGAGGAAGACTCAGCTAAGAGAGCCACCCTAGGCAGTTCATGCCCTGCTTTCTGAGTGGTCCTGGACAATACACAATTTGATGCTTAGCTATTATTTAAGAAACATGCTACTTTCCAAGACTGTAAGGTTGTCTCTTACATTCTGTCATAACATTTTAATGGGTTTTATTGTGTTCAAATTTCAGTCCATCTGGAATTGGTTTGGGGTTGGATGAGGTAAAAAATTCATTACTTTTGGTTCCCATAGGACAATCCGCTGCTCAGTGCTGTTCACTGCCTGGCTGTAGGTCAATGCCACCTTCACCATACCTCACACACACGCAGTCCTGCTGTGCCTTACCCACCATAGCTTTGTAATGAACCATGGTATGTGGCAGATAAATTGTCTCCTCTTCTTTCTCTCCTGGTTTCTTCATGCCTCTGAATCATCGCACTTCCAAATGAAATCTAGAGGAAGCTTGTCAAGTTCCATAAACATCTCATTAGGATTTCAAGAGAATTAATTTAGATCTTGAAATGCAGCTATAAAGAATTAACAACTTTACAATGTTATCTTCTTATTTATTGCAGTAGTATTTCCCCTCAGTTATCTGGGTCTTCTCTTAATGCCTTTTAATTGGCTCTGTAATTTTTCCCTTAAAGATGTGATATGTTTGTTAGACTTATTCCTAGATTACTTATGCTCTGTGCTACTATCAATGATTATATTTATTATTATGTCCTTTTCATTTGTTCCTGGTGATTACAAATAAAAATGACTATTGATTTTATGTTTATTCACCTGAGTGAGCTTACTAATTAATATTTTGTACATATGTAGTTGTTTTGGGGAATTTTTTATAGACATGAATTATATCTGTGAACACAATCAGGTTTTCTTTGACACTCCTATATTTTTCTTTATCCTTAATGAGATGGAAATTCCAGTACAATGCTTTCAAGAAATAGAGATGGTATAAGCCTTTTTAAAAAAATTTCTGCCCTTTGTGGGGGGAATGAGGTAACTATAAAAATTGTTCAATATCCAAAGAAGGAAATGCTCCCAGAGCAGAAAGCACACAAATTTGTCAATAAAACAAAAGGTTTTCTTGTCCCAAGCATTGGAAAAAATGTGTGATGTTGCAAACACTGACTGGGGTCATTTACATCAACCTCCATGGTACTTTCAAAGTAAGTTCAAAAGTGTTGCAAGTTTTTTTTTTATACCTACCTTTTATTAATTTATTTTTTTACATTTTATTGGAAACACATTGCATATTTGTATATTCGGGTCAGGTTATCCTCTTAGGCAATTTATCCCTCATCACCATCCCACTGAGGGCCTTTATCAGTGGGGTTAGCAGTAATCCATAGGGTGATGAATGTACCAGTTAGTCTCTGTCCTGGGGACAATTGCTCCCAGTACACCTTCCCACCTTGTGGCTATGATCACTCTTTCTGCCCCTTCTTCTGCTATGTTCTCTGAGCCTCGGAGGGTGTGTTATGTCTCCTGTAGTTTTGAGCTCTCTGCAGCCTCTTACTTTCTGCCCTAATGAGTCTGGGTGAGTCTCCCTAGGGTCTTCTGCTATCTCTCTGGAGAAAAATACATCATACACTATGAAACCCAGCAATTCCTAGTTGTTACCCCAAATAGAACATGTAGTCCACACAAAAACTCTATGAATATTATAGAAGAATTAGTCATGGTAACAAAAAAAAAAAACAGAAAAAAAATAAAACCAAATGCCCATCCATGGGCAGTGCTTAATCTAAATTTACTATGTCCACACCATGAAATATTATTCACCCATAAAGAAATGAAATGCTGATATGTGCTATACCATGGTTGAACCTGGAATGCATTGTGCATAAAAGCAGGCAATCCTAAAAGATCTATGTATTAATCAGGGTTCTCTAGAGGAAACAGAGTTGACAGAATGGATTGTAATAAAAGGGGATTTATTGGGGTAGCTTATGACAGTCCAACAATAGCAGTCTGCAGGCCCACAGGTGAAGAAACTAGTAGCTGTTCAGTCCACGTGGCTGGAGGCCTCAGCAGTCCAAATCCAACCCAGAAGGCCTGATGGCTCCCTTGGGAGTGGCTGCTCTTCAAGTCCACGATGTGAGGCCGAAGAAACTGGGTTCTGATGTCCAGGAAGCGTAGGAAAGCAGGATGCAAGTGCAAGTCACAAACAAGCACCAGCAGCCAACAAGCAGGGAGACCAGGAGAGAATTTCTTCCCCTTTATATAGCCTTAGGGTGGGGTCCCACAACCCTATCCCAGACTTAATGGCTTCCTGAGTCTCTGGAATTTCCTTCCTGCATGGCCCACACAGGAAAGGATGTTTACTTCTACCTCCTTTGAGCTTCCTTACATCCTGCCCCCTACTGAGAGGCTGCCTTCCTGTGAACATCCTCAGAGACCCAGGCAAGAGTTATAAAAAGGTCAAGTTGACAACAAAACCTAACCATCACCATCTATATCCATATACTTTCAGATACATAGAATGGCTTGACTAGGAAAACCCATCGAAGGAGATAGTAGATGAGGACAGCACAGTAATGGGGAGTGGCTGCTTATATATACAGGGCTGCTGTTTGCAGTAAAGGAAACTGTGCTTAGTGATTCATTCTACACTTGAAGTATCAGACCTGGTGTATTCTTACCACACACACCATAAGGATAATTATGTGGCTATATACTAATATATTAGGATATATTAATTCTCTTCATTCTAGTAACCCTTTCACAATGTACACATATATTTTCTCACTAAAGTGTCAGAAAAAATTTTTTTAACTTAAAAAATAAAATTCAGTAGTGGTGATTCTTACATAACTTAGGAAATATACTAAACATCGCTGGATTGTACATTTCAAGAGTGAATATTATGTTACTATTTCTCAAATGATTTCACTCACCCCATATCAACTTTTGGTAAAGTCTATTGTATTTTCAAACCCCTACCCATCCACTCCAGCCCTCCTTCTTCTATCCTTTCTGACCTTCAACTCATAACCCAGGAAAACTGGGGTTTGGGGCTCATTCAGATGGAATAAAATCAAAATCAATATGCAAATTAACTTAAAATCATTTAAAGAACACATGGTTTTAAAAAGTCTCGTGAAATATTCCTACCCAGATTTTATAGGAGAGTTCTAAAATTTAAGGGACAGTCAAATTCATTTATATAAATACTTTTCTAGAAAGATGTATTTGTTCAGCTCATTCAATGAATCCAGTATAACCCTGAGACTCAAAACTTGTCAGAAACAGCAAAACTAAAATGACAGTACAAACTCATTTAATAATGCAAGGCTTTGTAGCTAAACTACAGATCTGAAATGAACCACAACCAAAACTTGTTACAGATATTAACCAACACCAGGATATGAGAAGGCTGACTATAACCCTCATAGATGAAGGTATTTTATAAAGCTTGTAACATGAATTTCCATTTTCCATTTGCCTGGCTGGAGGAGGAGTCACTGCGGATGGATCCTGGGGTACAGCCCTAAGGTATGTTTGCAGGTGGATCTGATTTCCAGCTCAGAGGGATGAAGAACAGGCTGAGCGCCATGGGGATCCTGTTTCCTGCCCATCTGTGCTTGCTGCTTTGGGTTTTTATGGGCTATTTAGTTGTTTCTCTTGCTTGGATATATGGAAGCAGCTTCTTCTATCACTGATAGAACTGCTGGATCTGTATACTTGAAATAAGCCCATTCCTCCCATAAACTGTGCCTACGTTGGATGTTCATCCTAACAATGTGAAGCTGTCCAGAACACTCTTTATCAGAGCTATAAAGAAGACAGGCTTGGGATCTTCCTGTTTTTAAGGTGTTCGTGGAGTGAGAGTAGTTTATATTGAGTGCAGGACCCACATACTCCAAAGAGAGGAGCACTCGGGTACTATTATTAATTTGTTGTAATCAGAAAAGGCACTGGGAGTTGTGACAGGTAAATGCTACACAAGTCAAGACACCTGCAGGATCTTTTTCCATTAAAATTTATTTTATAAATTTATTCAATACAGATATGCAAGTTTCCGATTCAAATCATTCTCTTCTGGGAAGAACTTCTTTTCACATTTCCAGTTCTTTCATCTGTCATCTATAATAAAGCATGCTTGGTG